>CAIGRP010033669.1:0-40846 GCA_903798385.1 Fraxinus cuspidata
ATGTGCTTTCTTGGTAATTATATATATTTTTAACTTTAAACAGTTCAGGTGATTTTTAATTCGTCAATACTGATATAAAACATGTGAAAAGATGGATGAATTTTGCTTTGTGGAAATACATTACAAGATAAGGCAACTAAATAGGGATCCGAAACAAATGAGATTGAAACAATATTGTTTGATAATATTCGAATTTTTTTCCCCACTGTCCACAAATTTTAATAGAAGAATATTTACATATTTTGAGATCATTTTCACAGAAGAATATCTAATTTCTCTAAATCAAATTTTTAATAGTTTGAATTTGAGGTGAACTTAAATTTCCGTCTTCACTAAGCTTGATAATCTTGCAACTAATTCATTTAATAAATAATTTTATAGCATAAAAATAATTGAATTCGGCTTTTATTGTCACAATTTTGTGAAATTCGAAATATTTGATAATTATTTTAAAANAAGAATATCTAATTTCTCTAAATCAAATTTTTAATACTTTGAATTTGAGGTGCACTTAAATTTCCGTCTTCACTAAGCTTGATAATCTTGCAACTAATTCATTTAATAAATAATTTTATAGCATAAAAATAATTGAATTCGGCTTTTATTGTCACAATTTTGTGAAATTCGAAATATTTGATAATTATTTTAAAATTGTACGGCATTCAATTCCATACGAGTTATAACAAAAGAAAAATGGAGTCATTGAAAGTTTTAAAATAAATGAAATAAAGTTCTATAAAACTTTCATTTACTGACCGCTTGAATTAATTACATAATTATTGGGTTAAGTAGTTGGAGATTATCATTTTTTTTTTGTACACGGAGACGGGTATATGAGGCATTATTTCATGATTTTTCCATGTAAATAAAAATTTATTATTCGTTGTGATCATATTTTAACAATACTGGTAAAAGTCAATGGAAATTAAAGCCCAAAACTTTTCACACTTGCTTATTACAACTAGTGCGAAGCAAGTGCAATATTGTACGTGCGTTCTTCGTAATTATGTATTTAATTGAGTTAAACAGTTTATGTAGTTTTTAATTCGTCGATATTTATATAAAATATGTGGAAAAGATGAAAGAAATTTGTTTTGAGGAAATATATTACAGGATGAGATAATTAAATAGGGAACCAAAAAAAAAACAAAAAACAAATAAGATTGAAAAAATAATATTTTGAGACTATTCGAAATTTCTTAAAATTTTGGTAATATTCGAATTTTTTTGCATACCATCTACAAATTAAAATAGAAGAATATTTACATATTTTGATATCATTTTCATAAGAAGAATATCCAATTTCTCTAAAATCAAATTTTTAATAGTTTGAATTTGAGATGCACTTAAATTCTCAGCTGAGTGCTTGAAAATTTTACAACTAATGTATTTAATAAATAATTTTAGAGCACAAAATAATTGAATTCGGCGTTTATTGTCACGACTTTGTGAAATTCAAAATATTTGATAATTACTTGAAAGTTATTCAGCATTCAATTCCATACAAGTAATAACAAAAGGAAAAATAATATATTTGTACACGAGGGCTAATGCACAAGACATTTATCTTGATTTTCCATGAAAATAAATTTGTGTGATTCATTCTTATCCAATTTTAGAAATATTGGCAACAAACAATGGAAATTATTAAAGCCAAAAACTTGTGATCCTTGCTTATTACAACTAGTGTGAAGCACATCCGATGCACGCGCGTTCTTTGTAATTATGTAATAATAGAGTTAATTGGTTCGTGTAATTTTTAATTCGTAAATATTGAGATAAAACATGTGAAGAGATGGAAGAAATTTGTTTTGTGGAAATACAATACACGATGCAATAATTGGATCCAAAAAATTGAACAAATAATAGAAGAATATTTACATATTTTGAGACGTTCTCATAAGAAGAATATCCATTTTCTCTAGAATCAAATTTTTGATAATTTGAATTTGAGATGAACTTAAATTCTCATCTTCACTAAGCACTTGGTAAGTTTACAAGTAAGGTATTTAATAGATATTTTTTATAGCATAAAATAAAAGAATTCAGTTTTTAGTATCACGATTTCATGAAGTTCGAAATATTTGATAATTAATTTGAAATTGTTCGGCATTCAATTCCATACCCGAGTCATTAAAAATTTGAATTAATAAAAATAAAGTTTTATCTTTTTTTTTTTCATTTATTGAACACATCATCTATGATTAAGATTAAATAATTCAACATAAAAGCTTCTCAATGAATGAATTGTTCGAATTAATTATGTAATTACTGAGAGTAAATAATTGATGATTGTTGTATTTTTGTTTTTTTGTTTTTATTTTTTTACATTTAGACTAATGCACACAACATTTTATCATGATTTTTCCATGAGAATCGAAATGTCTTGTTGATTTTGACACCATTGATAAAATGCAATGAAAATTGAAGCAATAATAATATAAACTTGTCACCCTCGCTTATTACAAGGTCGAACATTAAAATTCACATATATAAAGCATACACATTAAAATGTATGGCTTCCTATGTCTGCCGGTCAATGTTCCCAGTGCAGCCCAACTGTGAAGGCCTATTTTTTACCGGCGAATACCTTCGCCTTGTTCACAACGCCTGCTGCCACGTGTTGCGTGTATTCTTTTCAGTCTTTGCTTTATAAACATTGACAATTCTCATTTACTTCTTTTCACATTTCAGTTTCAAAACAAATTTGAAGAGAGAAAGAGTGAGAGATGGAACTCGGAGGAGGAAATGGAGGCTTCCATGGCTACCGCAGTGCGCTGCCACAGAGTAGCTCCGGCGGTAAAGCTCAAATTTAGGGTTTATATATGTCCTTAAATCTGTTTGATATTCCCATGTTGGCTTAGATACAGCATGTGCTCTATTCTTTGCGTGGGTGTGTGTGGGTGTAAATGTACAAGATAAACACACACAGAGTGGAAAAATACCTTTCATACTTCTTTTGAGTAAGGTCTTTCTCTCAAGAACTTTTAAGGCATTCTTGTGTTGTTAAATATGTGTAATTAGTCTTCTTTTCCGTTTAATTAGTCTGCTTGTCTTTTGAATTTTCTCTCTCACAAACACACAGACATACAGTTTCTTCTAGTTTATAGGGTTTTTCCTGGTTCTATGGTCTTATTATTTTTCATGCTTTCTTTCTCCTTCATAAAATTTCTTTGATCCAGTTTCTAGACTTCAAGTGCTCTTCACTTGTCAACCCCACACCAACAGGAAAAAGAACTCTCTCACACACACTCACACTCACACTCACACGGTGTTAATTTCTTTATGAAGGATGATTCATTAGAAACCACAGGTATCCTAACAGTAGCTATGAATTTCGCAAATGGCTGATGGAATTGTAGATGACAAACCGATACCAAGTGGCATGCATGCTGGGTTTGACCCACAGAAGTATGTTAACATATGTCACTCATGCATTCTCAGGCACAATTCCAAACCAGGCTTATTTTGCACTAGATTTGTATCTGCAAATTATCAGAGATGTTTTATTTCCTTTCAGGACATGTTTCTCTGCTCATATACCAATATTTTATGCAAAATAAGGAACACTCATTCTTAAAACCTGCAGCAAATTCCAACACCTGTCTGAGGATATTTGGTTAAAATCAAATAAACACACACAAAATGTGCATTGAGGAGTAGAAAAGCTTAACTGGGTTTGTTTTGATTTTTGATTGTCACGGAGAGGTTTCACATGAAAGTTTATAATTGACTACGTGACAAAATTAATGACTAACATCAAGAATTTTAGCAGTTTCTGCTGCTTTCATTTGCTTTTCAACAATTTGTCTTCTACTCATTTGCTACAATTTGGAGTCAAATGAACAAAATAAAAGGGACCACTTTTCAGTGTGGGCTATTGTCCGTTTCGATTTCTTTTGATGGGTCAAGTGGACTGAAAGTCTTGGACAAGTGTATCTAAGCCAACAGGATTAGGCAAATGGGCCTATAGATTGAGTTTGTACTTAACAATGTAGGAGCTGTTTTTGGACTTTGGAGTATATGGATGTAATGTAGAAACTTAATAACTGCATTTTAATATTCATGCATAGGTACAAAAGCACCAGAGCTGCCTCCTCAGATGAACCAGACCACCAACACCTTTGATGACACTGAATGCACTGTTCGGGAGCAAGATCGCTTCATGCCAATAGCGAACGTCATCAGAATCATGCGCAAAATTCTCCCTCAACATGCAAAAATATCAGACGATGCTAAGGAAACCATCCAAGAGTGTGTGTCTGAATTCATTGGGTTCATAACTAGCGAAGCCAATGATCGTTGCCAGAGGGAGCAACGCAAGACCATCACTGCTGAAGATGTTCTTTGGGCCATGAGCAAGCTGGGATTTGATGACTACATGGAGCCACTGACTCTGTACCTGCATCGTTACCGGGAATATGATGGCGGTGAACGTGGCTCGTTGACTGGTGAGCCACTGGTGAAGAGGGCCGTCGACCCAGGCGCTTATGGTTACGTGACGTTTCCACCGGTGCCCTTTTCAATGGCTCCTCACCATGGATTCTTTGGAGCTCCTCCAATGAATGGTTTCCTCAAGGATCCATCAAATGCTGGTCCATCCCAGGCTGCTGTGGCTGGCATTGATCCCTCTACCCCTACCCACAGTAAGAAGCAGGTTTAGAATTTGCTAAATGGAGGGGGTAGTAAAAGAAAAAACAAAAACCTTGGATCTTATGTAATGGATTCATATAAGTTTTCAGTTTCAGTGTTCGGTATAAAAAAGCCAGACCCTGCTGTTGCCACTAATGAGCAGTAATGTTGTTTATGATTTCATTGCTTCTTTTTCTTCTACAAGTTAAGTACCTTTTTTGTGTAGAATTAAATCAGATTTTTAGTAAATTTGATAAAAATTGATGAAACACGTGATTGAAAAGTTTTAAATCATATCCCATGAAATGTGTGATTACAAATAAAACCGCTACTTGAGATTTTTATTAAAAGTATTTCTTAGGGAAGATTGCATCATTGGTCCCAAACCCAAGTTGGTCCTCCACCATAGTTGTACAATCAATCCTAATGACAAAAACTATCCAAACACCGATAAATAGTCATATGGTTCTCGGGGAAACTTAGCCTATGAGCTCCATTTTTTTGTTTAAAATAAATTTTAGTGGATTTTTGGAGAATGTGTCATTAACAAACAGAAAATTTTTTAGATTTACATACAAAATATTTTACCGTGAGAAAGTATAGTTGAAAATAAATTGAGGAATAAATGAATATTAGATAATGGAGATCAAACATGGGCTTAACTTCAAATTTTCAAGTACCAATATGAGTTGGGGAAACAAAACCTAAACTTGAACCAAAAAAACCCACATTTTCAATCTAACGGAGACTTGTAAAGTTTTTTTTAGCCAGAAAGAAATTTTGAAACTATGCCAAAACGTTGAGGACAAACTTGTTCCTGAAACACTAAGTTGGGATTAGTGGTGCAATTTTCCATATTATGTTGTTATTGTTATTATTATTAGTTTTTAAAAAGAGCAACCTCCCCCAAATCCAAAATGTTTGTTTACGTGACTGAAGAACCAATTTCAGATAAGTTGAACAAATTCTGTGTAAAATTTGTAGTTCGAATCAAAGCTGGAACTGTAAAAAAAAAAAAAAGCAAAGATAAAGAAGGTATTTTTACTCCAAAATGCACTACATAGAATATAATAAGGTCAAACACGAAATATTGATGCACCTTCAAAATTTTGCAATGTGGAGATATCTTTGCTCAAGATAATGGTGTGAAAAAATATGAGGAAAAACATTCTGCTCAGATTACAATTCTGTCTCACAAACCAGAAACAAAACAAGAATTAGCGAGGAACCAAGTTTTCCTCTCCCCTAGATATAAATATTGAGTCAAAATCTAGCAAACCGGTGGCTTTATGGTAATAGCCTACTGGATTTTGGTATCACATATCATGCGCTCGAACTATTTCCTTCTCATTATCAAAAAGGAAAGGACAAATTGATTCATAATAAGATACACTAACCAAAATCTAATTTTCAATGCATTGCCTTTTTACCTTTAGATCATCTTTATTTTCAACATCTTCACCTTCTATGGTTCCAATCTCTTTCTCATCTTTCTCTTCACCACTATCATTCCCTTCTATCTCTCCATCACAGTCTCCCAAGTCAGCGTCACATCTTTTCCTTTGAGGAATGACTTGAAAGAATGAATCCTTCCAATCTTTTGCTTCCAAGAACTTGAGGATTATCTCTACCACTTGATTCACAGTAAGGACCTGTACTTGAATGAAAAATATTCCTTCAGAAGGGGAATAATATTTGACTTGATGCACACCAAATTGGAAAAGACAAGAAGAATACGACATGAGAAAAACTAATCAAAGAAAATCTGAAGGGCAAAAAATTTAATCACGTGGTTTTATTGCCAATCACTAGCTTTGATGTACAAAAATATTATTCATTTCAACTTCTAAGTTTACCAAACATACACCAAAAGTAAGCTCACTATTGCAAGCTATATTTGCACACGCAACATTCAACGAAAGCACTCTGGATAGAAAGCAATAAATATTGTCAAATTAAGAAAAGTAAAACCACACACACCTGAGAACTAGACATCTTCAGATAATCCCCTATTGGGAGTTTTGCAGTTTGAATCCCTTGCTCTTCTGCTTTCTTCATAGTTATTCCTTTCCATCTGTTCCGATCCACCAACCCACCAATGATATATATTGCCTTTGGATCCAGTTCATTCAGCACATTTTCAGAATCTGCTGTGAGATATACTAACTTTTCTTTCTGATCTTGAAATGCTTCAATATAAGACCGATCCTCCTTCTCAATTACCCATTTATCATATCCAGGGAGCCGCTGGAGATGATTTTGCATTTCTCTGACACAGCTGGTCAACCAAAGATGGGCCGGAGAAGCACATCTGCTGTTTACAGCATAACAATACATAATCTGCAAGTTCCATCTATTGGAATTAGCTTCTTCTTGAATCGACTAAGAGTCTAATGATAAATATTTGCCAGAAAATCAACACAGCTTAGCTTCTAACGAAAAGAAAATATCACCAAAATCATAGTATACTCCAAATAACATTAAATTGGATCAAGGGATGAGCTGAACAAAGGCAACAGGATTGGACCAGAACGGATATGCAATGATTTGACTGCTACTCTAAAACAGTCCATATAAATTGCAGAGAAGTTTAGGTCCAACTTTCAGAAACTTTGAAGGCAAATTTCAACCATTGGATTAATTTATATGCACCAAATTTCTCTATACACTATTACACTCCACACCCGGTGTTAGATGACCATATATATTCAAGTTTCTCAGCTTCAAACAATTGCAGAATGACAATTATGTACAATTTTTCCAAGAACGTGCCCTAATTCAACCAAAAATTGTGTTCTCTGGAAAAATTATGAATTTTGAAACTGGTATTTCATATAGTCTTGAATTATACGCTTGTTCCAGAGTCTTTCAGTAAATTATTGTGAACAGATTTAAAAAAAAAAAAAACTGCACCCAGTTCATTAAGATTATTGATTTAAGTTCTGACATTTAATAAATCTTTTCTATTTTTGAAAATTCGTAGTGCCATTTTACTCAATTGTTGTAACGCAGGCCTCATGAATTAGAATTTCATTTCTAGAATGTCATTATAATCTTCTTTCACCTAGAATACGGAGCAAGTTTACATTCAGTTAAACGACATCGCATTTACATTTGAAACAATAATTTCCCCCAAAAATAAGAAAATAAGAAGATAAACGACCTGTTGAACGAGGCTATTGAGCTCAGAAGAGTTCATCAGATGCGCGAATTCGAGATCAATAACAACATTTTGGCCATTACTTTTCGCTTCGTCAAGTTTCTTGATTTTCTTTTCCCTTTCTTCTGACCGTTTTTCCATTCGCTCTTTTCGTAGCCCTTTTCTTTCCTCGATCAGCTTTTCCCTTTCCTCCTGGCTCACACTCGCCAATTTCTCATCCCATTCTTTTCTCTTTCGCTCTACTTCTCTCTTCTTCTGCTCTTTCTCCAAGGCCTTTTTCTCCGCTTTCTTCGCTTCGTATCTCTGCTGCTTCAGAAGCCTCTTCTTAGCGTTCTTGGACATGGGTTGCGGCTCAGTTTGCTCCGTCTCCGTTGCTTTTTCCATTTGCTATGGTACTGTAACAGTATACTCTCTCTTTCTCTCTCTCTGGGGCTTTGAAGAAGACATAATTGGGATGATGTGGCCCAAAACTATACTTAGCCCACCATAGTTTGGGCCTGCTAGAAGTTTGAGCTAATTTTGGGCGCAGTATAGTATTGGCCCAAATTTAATCTAAAATTAAAGGATAATCTGCAAGTTAAAATTAGTATTTTTCTGGGAAAATAACACTATTGGTCCCTGCATATTACATCAATAGCAAATTGGTCTCCATCATTTTAGAAGGAGCAAATTAATTTTCGATATTTTATAATTGCGAAATTAGATCTCAATAACTAAACCAGCCTATATCTTGCTTTAGAAGAAGATTTTAAAATTAATCTTCGCTCCACCACTAATTTGTCTTGTTATCTATCCAAGTATCCGACTTCATGAAGCTAAGTGTTTGTTTGGCAAAGCTCTCAAGTTCTCATGAGTAGTAGTGTGTATCGAGAAATATCGGATTAAAAAAAATAGATAAAATCGTGAGTCTTGAAAAATGTATAGTTCAACTTATAAATACTTAAATTCTTTGACAGACTAGCCATAAATTTTTCTTCTTCACATAGGGGCGAGATTGAGAAGTTTGAAATATTTTTAAGAAGATTACGTAACAATTTAACAAATATTTTAATAATTCTTGTAATATATTATGTGCAACTTCAGTGTTTGTTTGATAAGATTTAATTAAAATTTTATCGTCAAATTTTAATTTTAATGATATATTTTATGAGATCCAGAATTCTTATCAACTTTTTAATCAATTATTTCATCAACTTTATTATAATTTTTGTCAAATGCTTTGTTACCTTGGCCCTTAATGATCATTCATGGCAATAGTAAGATGAACGAACAAGATAACATTGTGGGTAGAATGACTAATAGTCTAAAGTGGAGGATCATAAAAGCTAAAAAGCTCAGGTCCCAAAAAGTAATTTATAGATAATATGGGGGTGATAAAAGTCAAGCATGAGACATCAAACAAAGGGGAGTGGACATCTCAGGAGCTTTCTTGTTCGGACAACCTAAGAAAAAACCCCTTTCGTTACACCCCCCCAAATTAGTTACAACACCAAATGCTCTTTTGGATTAATCTCCTCTTTCATTTACTGTGAAGAAAATTATCTACAATTTAGTTATCAATGACTCAGAAGCTGCAGCAGCAGCTTAGTGAGCTCGGACTGAAGCTCGATAACCCCCCTGCTTCTAAAGACGCTCTCATTAAGCTATTGAAGGTGGAAATTTATGTTTAATTTTTTATTTTGTTTGAAGTTTTGTTGCGTGTGAATTTTTGAGTTTTGTTGCTTGGTTTCCATTTGCGGAAGCCGCTTGTAATTTGTGATAGGTATTGTTTTGTGTAAAATTGGTTTTGGATTATGATTCCTGCTCTCGATGCTTTGTTTCTTTATGGGGAGAAAATAAACGAGTCGAGTCTCTATTCTAGACTCTTAACAGAAGTTTGGCAAAAAAGAAAAAAAAAATTAAATCTTTTGCTTTCCCCCTCGCTCAGTGAAATTTATGCCCTTTTCTCATTTTGAATCACGAAGGTTTACTGCGAAGATTCAAAAAAATTTAGAAATTGCTTGCTTAATTATTTTTGCTTCACCTTGCCTCAGAAACGTTTTTAACAGCATGTATGTGTATACTGGGTTTCTTTTTGTGGCCCAAGCAAAAGGAAGAGACATTATCCTCATATGTAGTGTTAAATTTTGTTAATTACTTCTTCTTTTTCTAGCAACTAGCAAGCTCATCGTACATCTATTAATTTCTATTGTACATTTTTCAAATTTCCAAAGTTTCAAAATTTATCTTCTCCATATGCCTGCGTGTGTATTTCAACAGGTCTATTTATATATTTAAGAGCATGTTTAGCTAAGCTTATTAGGTGCTTATAAGTTATAAGCTCAGCCAAACATGCTACAAGTCTTGGACGGAAACAAGGGAGGAATCTCCATTTTCTTAGTATCAGAATAGCAGATGAAGATGGTAAATTTGCAAGCGAAATTTATTCATCTGGACTTATCCGACGTGTCTGATCTAACTGCATGGAGTTACTGAAATCTTACTCCATTATTCTGCTCAGTTGAGAGTCTTATCCACTAAATAGCTTTTGCAATGAATCTCTGTACTATTGAATCCTTTTCTAATTGTTTGCTGCTTAAATTAATATTTTTTAAAATCGAAATTATTTAGGATGAGGTTTTATGGTTATGTAAATAGTTAGCTGGACTTCTAATTGATTATGTAATGGTAATCCAATGCCTTCCTTACATGCAGCAAGGTGCAGCATATCTTTCTGAATTGGATCAGTCACCATTAAAATCTGTATTGGAGTCCATGCAGCCTTTTCTTATTGCAATTGCCAAGCCAGAACTTCTAAAGCATCAAGATAGGGAGGTCAAGCTTTTTGTTGCTGTCTGTATCTGTGAAATAACTCGAATTACTGCACCTGATGCTCCTTACGACGATGATGTTTTAAAGGTACTTTATCTTCTGTAGCATATAGTCAATAGAGGTAACAGCTTGATGTTCGTACTTTGTTTGTCTCCATGAAATTTGTTGGTCTGTATACAAGTTAATTGCAGCAATAACTGTTCCAGGATATCTTCCAGTTGATTGTCAGTACTTTCAGCGGCTTAAGTGACACAAATGGTCCATCTTTTGGAAGGAGAGTTGTAATCTTGGAAACTCTTGCTAGATATAGATCGTGTGTTGTGATGTTGGATCTTGAATGTGACGATCTTGTTAACCAAATGTTTAGCACTTTCTTCACTGTTGCCAGGTGCGTCTCATTTAGTGTAGGATCCTTAACAATTATTACAAATGACCTTATTCATCTTGAAATGTCTGCTTTCCACTCTACTTTTCACTGGTTGGTTACTAATTTCAGTAACTTCAAATGTTTAGATTCTTTTATTTTTTTGTAAGAAAATAACAATTTATTTGAGCAGGGATACTAGAGCATGTTTGGGTCTGCTTATTCTCTTCTCCATATAAGTAGATTAAGCAAGCTTATAAGCCCAACCAAACATTCTATGTTATGCATAATGTTTATTTCATTCCTTGCATATATTTTCTTCCCTTTTTGAATATTTTTTTCCTGATATTCACAGCAATATGTGGTACAAGATTTGTTCCATTTGCATATCAATTGTGTCATGGAAAGATGTTATCTACCTTCTTTTGTTTTGAAATTAGTAAATTGGTGCTTTTCTTAATATGCCAGAGTATTCCTGCTGCTTGTTAGGCCATTTTATTTGGATTTTTCCTTTCATTCATGTTTTCATATTTTTTTATTTTATTTTTGTTGTATTTTAGCATTAGTCTTCTTTCACTTGAGGTAGGAAGAGCAAAAATGGATATGCCTATGGCACTGAATTTGTTACTGTTGCCAAGTCCTGTCTGTTTGTGCATTTGATCACAGCTGCACAGAATAAGCATTGCTGTCTTGAAGTATTCTGCACGGGCAGGTTGGACATGGCATTTGGAAATATTTTGTTCAGGGTACCTCATTGGTACAGTTAGATTGAACATGAAAGTCATTTAGAACAAAATCTTGTAAATTCTCCAGAGGTTAATGTGTCCTTTCATAGACTGAATATGCAGAACATTGTGAAAAGTGAATAAAGAAACATGAGGAAACCATGACAGTGTAATGGCCATACCAACCCCTCCAACTGCTCCAGCAAAAATGCAAAAAAAAAAAACAGAACCACCACCAGAAAAAAGGGAAAATGATGGAGATGGAAAAAATGGAACTGATATTAATGGAAGAAAATTCTTACATCCTGGAAATGGTTAAGGCAAGTCTATAGGCATTTATTTATGTATTTATTTTCTTTTAACCATAGAGAAGGAAAAGTCCTAGTAGAGAATAGAAGGCTTGAAATTATATATCTCCGTGTCTCTCTCCCTCCTTTGACTTCCCTGAAAAATGGAAAATGAATAGAAACTGAACGTCTAAGAAATGCGTCATCCATGCTAAGACTGGTCAAGGCGTACAAATTAGCTCATGAATAGCGATTTCAACATTTTTTTGGATTGTTTACGGTTCATCTCGATATTAAACTATCTTGATGCTGCCAAACTCTGTGCCCTCCATCTACCCTTGAGAAGCTTTTGAACATAGTGCCAAATAAATATACGTCAAAGATCTTGGCACTTCATGATGGAGAATATGTTCCACCATTTTCTTTACATTCATATGTGCAACACCTTGGTAAACATCTGCCACATTCAATTAACTATATAACCAAGTTGGTTCTTATTATCATTGTTGATATAAAGTCGGTCGGCTCTGTTGGAATAATCAATTTGGATGGTTTAGTAGTGATAATGCATAAAGTTAAATGATAGCTTTGGTTCTATATGATATAACTGGTTTCCAAGGCATGGAAAAGTGTGAATTTGCTGTCATGACTAGTATCATATGCGTGCAGAGATGAGCATCCTGAAAATGTTCTGGCTTCAATGCAAATAATCATGGAGGTTCTCTTAGAAGAAAGTGAGGACGTGCAGGAGGATCTTTTACTTGTTTTACTTTCTGTTTTAGGTCGCAATAAAAGGGTAAGCATCTGCTGCCTCTATGTTTACAGCTTCTTTGGATGCCGGCGTGCTGCCTTCTTAAATAATTAAAATTTGGGCTTCTTGTTGCTAGGATGTAACATTTGCTGCAAGGAGGCTTGCTATGAATGTGATAGGCCATTGCGCTGCGAAACTCGAACCTGGCATAAAGCAGTTTCTTGTTTCATTAATATCAGGAGACAACAGGTCCAAGAAGTGCCAGATTAACTATCATGAAGTCATCTATGATATCTATCGCTGTGCCCCTCAAATATTATTGGGAGTTATTCCTTTCCTAACTGGAGAACTCTTGGTATTGACTGACAACTGTTTTTTTTCTCCTTTGTTTTTCATGTACGTCATTGATAAAATGTTGTTGAACTTAGTTGTTTGTCCTAATCAGACAGAGAAAAATATTTATCTTTTGGTAGGAGAAAATTATATAATAAATATTAATAATTTACGAACCATCTTTTATTGTTGAGGTGTTTGCAATATTGCATCCATGTTAGAGTTGCTTTGAAACGACATTTTAAGGAAAAAATACATCAGCTGGTAATTCTTTACTTTTTCTGTGGTCCATTACTCGACATCAACATGGACAAGCTGGTTTCCAAACTCACTTTTTATATACTCTAGAAAAAGATGTTGCTTTCAACTCTCTATAGCTTAATTGTTTGTAAAAATTCTGAGTTCCAAGTTTTGGTATCTACAGACTGATCAGTTGGACACTCGTTTAAAAGCAGTTGGCCTAGTTGGGGACCTTTTTGCGCAGCCAGGATCTGATATCTCTGAAGCATTCCAGCCAATGTTTTTGGAATTTCTGAAAAGGGTGACTGATAGAGTTGTGGAGGTCAGAATGTCTGTCCTTGAGCATGTCAAGAGTTTTCTGCTGGCTAATCCTTTTAGAGCTGAATCTCAGCAAATTATCTGTAAGACTTTTAAATAGTTATCTAGTAGACACTCCTCATGTCTTTAACCTGACATGGTTTGCATTCTAGCTACGCTTTGTGACCGACTGCTGGATTATGATGAAAATGTCCGTAAACAAGTTGTCTCTGTGGTTTGTGATGTGGCATGCCATTCCCTAACATCCGTACCTGTTGGAACTATCAAGCTGGTTGCAGAACGCCTTCGAGATAAATCTGTATGCACAAACTGTCTGTGCTTGCTTTGTCATTTTATTTCTGCCACATGCCTTGCTCAGATTCTGATAATCTCTTCTGCATACATCCAGTTTCTTGTTAAAAGGTACACAATGGACAGGCTAGCTGATATATTCCGAGTTTATTGCTTGAACCGCTCCCCCGTATCAACAGAGAATGATGAATATGATTGGATTGTAGGGAAGATTTTAAGATGTTTTTATGATAAAGATTTCAGGTAACTTATTTTTTTATTGAGTGATTTAATTTGTTGCTCAAGGATGGAACTTTGGATAAATATAATTAACGTCATTAAACAAATCCCGACTAGATGACTAGTTCCTGGAAAAGGCAGTTTACTATGCCAAGTCCAAAAAGATATAATATTTCAGCACGACACTAACATTGATACTATATTGGAGCCTGGTTCTTTCCCTGCAGATCAGACACAATTGAACCCATTCTATGTTTATCATTGTTTCCAAGTGATTATTCAGTCAAAGATAAGGTGACAGGCTGGATAAGGGTTTTCTCTGGATTTGACAAAGTGGAGGTTAAGGCTCTTGAGAAGATACTAGAACAGAAGCAAAGGTTTGTTTTGAATTCTTATTCTGACTTTAAAAGTTCTTATCTGGTTTTTTTGAGCAACTTCAGTTTGCTTTCAAACTACACACTATACAACACAGCGTGATCCCAAGAGATTTTCCATCATATTGCAGATTACAACAAGAGATGCAGAAGTACCTTTCCTTCAGACAGCTGTCCCAGGTTCACAATCATAAATTTTGATTCCTAAATATAAGGCCAGGGGAGGGGGGGCATTAAGGAGACTTTTTATGAAAGGGTACATTCTCACCCAAATGCAGGAAGGTGATGTAACTGAGCTCCGAAAGAAAGTATTATTCGGCTTTCGTGTTATGTCTCATTGTTTTACTGATCCGGCAAGGGCAGAGGAGACCTTTCATATTCTTGATCAGTTAAAAGATTCTAACATTTGGAAATTATTGGCCAGTCTTCTTGACCCAAACAACAGCTCTCTTCAAGCTTCTAGTTCACGGGTAAGACATTAGACCAACGTTGGATTCTTTCTGCATTCTTTCTCTTCTTTTCAGTTTTTGCTGATGAATCTTAGTTTAAAATACTTGCAAAATTACATGAGACGATATCTCATATACCTCGATCCTCCTCCAGAATGATTTGCTATGTATCCTTGGCAAGAAGCACCAACTCTATGAGTTCTTGAATGCTCTCTCTCTGAAATGCTCGTATCTACTTTTCAACAAGGAGCATGTTAAAGAGATCCTTCTGGAAGCTGGCATACAGAAATCCACTGGAAATACCCAGTTACTTTTGTCTTGCATGACTATACTCTTGGTAACACACCCCCACTCATTTTTATTTTATCTATCATAATTCTTGACGATCAATGGTGTAACATCTTGAACTGTTTACTTTCCTTGATTCATTTGGGAGGAAAACACTGACCTCATACACATTGAATTCAGACTTATTTCCTACTGATAAGCCCAGGAGCCAAAAGTTATATTATGGCATCAATAATGGGGGCAAATGAAACTCAACCCAGTTGCTCTAAATGTATTGCATGTGTTGTGTTTAAGAACTCTACTGCTGTAAACATGCATGCGCTCCTTTGATAGGACTTTATGACATAGGCATGCTGTTATTGAATGCTGAAGCGCTATTTGTTGGCTTGAATTCATGTACTTTTACCTTCCTAATGTTCACACACCACAAAGAACAAAAAAACTAATTATTTTCCAATCTTAACAATATTTTAAGCATAATTAATGGGCTGAATAATTTATCATGTTCGGTCTAACAATTGAAAATTAATTGATTTCACTGTTTGCAATATAATTGCGAGCTCAACAGTTCTAAGCTTGATTTATGATGAATCCATTCATGCATCACCATCAGAATGTCAATGGAAAAAGTAAAGAACTTTTGTTTTGTTGAATTGTTTTTAACCTTGTAGGAAAACTGCTTTAGATTGATATCACAATCTTCATGCTCTTGACAATTTCTTGAAATGCTAACTCCCTTCTTTTTCATATTTCACATGATGAATTTTCAGATTCTTGCACGTTTCAGTCCTTCACTGCTTGGTGGAATTGAAGATCTGATTCATCTTCTTGATGATGACAATGAAATAATTAGGGAAGGTGTTTTGCATATTCTTGCAAAAGCTGGGGGAACCATTCGAGAACATCTGGGTGTTTCATCAAGGTTTGAAAAAAAACTTCTGATTCATAGACCAAATATTTTGCTCTTTTTATTTTTTGAAATGCCATTCTTGTATCTGCAGATCCTTAAACCTTATACTCGAGCGAATATGCATTGAGGGCAACCGAAGGCAGGCAAAGTATGCAGTTCATGCCCTGGCATCAATAACAAAAGATGATGGACTCATGTCATTATCTGTTCTATACAAGGTTTCTGATTACTAAACTAGGAATTATCTCTTACTCTCATCTTTAGTGCTTTACTATGCTCTTATGATATATATCTGTTGTTTTCTTAACATGCTGACGAGATCTGTTATCTACTTTTGATTTGAAATGGACAGAGGCTTGTTGATGTGCTTGAGGAGAAGTCGCATTTGCCTTCTGTACTACAATCTCTTGGGAGTATAGCATCAATTGCCATGCCAGTATTTGAAACAAAAGAAAGTGTGGTTCAACAGTTCATAAAGAAAAACATACTGGAGCGCAGTCATGTATGCCTTTTGTGATTCTCTGGACTTGTGTGGATTGTTTTCCTTTTCTCTCGTTTAAACTGTTTCATTTGAAACATTCTTAAATTTCAGATGTCCGGAGATGAAGCAAATGGATGTTGGGATGATAGAAGCGAACTTTGCTCATTGAAGGTGTTTTCGCTGGAATAATTTTCCATTAATTACTTTAGATGGAGCCACTCATGGCAAACCTTTATGCACTGGATTAATAATTGAATTCTTTCTGCAGATTTTTGGGCTGAAAACATTAGTTAAGAGCTATTTACCCCTCAAAGATGCACATCTTCGTTCAGGAATTGATGACCTCATGGAAATCCTCAAGAACATACTTGCTTTTGGAGAGATCTCTAGAGATATCAAATCCAGGTAATGTAGGCTATGTGGTTTTAGAAAGTTCTGTACAGTTAACTTTAGTGCAATATCATTATTGGCTTGCCTGGGTATTGCTCTTTATCATATATGGATTTCTTTTTCTGTGTTACAGTTTAGTGAATAAGGCTCATTTGAAGCTTGCAGCAGCGAAATCTGTTCTTCGTCTATCAAAGCACTGGGAGCATAAAATTCCTGTTGACGTCTTTTATCTTACCTTGAGAACTTCAGAGGTAGAATCTATTTGAATGAAAGAATTTGATTATTCGTGGAATACATTTCCTCATAGCTGTTACACAAGACAGTTTGCTGAGCAAATTTTTTTTTTTTTTGGCACTTCAACTCTTGGTGTGTCCAGGCTAATTTTCCTGAGGTGAAGAAACTATTACACGCTAAGGTTTATCAATATGTTAAGGAACGGACTTTAGACCCAAAGTATGCTTGCATCTTCCTACTTGACATTTGGTCTCAGCAACTGGATTTTGAAGAGGTATATGACGTACTGAGTATACATGTTGTATTTATCTGTTGGTCTTGAGTAACAGTGAAAGATTCAACAAGTTCATATATGAGATCATGTCATGAATCTTCTTTCCTGATATATTTGGCAGAACAAACGCAATATGAATGATGTAATCCAGGTTTGTCAGCAAGGGAGAGCACGCCAAGTTTCTACACAAAGTGATTCAAATTCCCCACCACTCTATCCCGAGTATCTTCTCATATATGTGGTCCATGCTCTTGCTCATCATTCGGTGTGTCCTAATGTTGACGAATGCAAAGATATCAGAGAATATGAGGCTATTTACAGGTATTCCATGTCAAAATTCAATATCCTTGATGATTTGGATTCACATGGAGCTTGTATGTGAAGCATGGACACCCCTCCTACAGTGGAGTGTATGTGTCTGCATATATCGGACACGCCCTCATAGGAGACTCTGGGACATATTTCTGAAATTGCCAGTTTCCTCATTTTCTGACATGCCTTGGCCCATGTGGCTTGTCCATAATTTTTTTTTTTTTTGTTTCTTTTGAAATGCGAGGGATATGTCTTTGACATTTAAAGGAAACAATAAGCCCCAATTTGCAAATTTTTGAATATGACTAGGAATTTTTTAGGTAATAAGACATTTGTGTGATAACGTCCAAATAATGTGTGAAATTCCACAAATTTTTCTGTTGAATTTTTTTATCTACTATTCCATGTTTTCTTTGGTTGGCACTAGTAACTAATAATATATAACTCAAAGCTATCTCAGTTCAACTAATAGCCACTCCTTTAATTCAAAAGATTTCCCCCGAAAAATTTAGAATCAAAGCTAGAAAAGAAAAAAAAAATCATTTTATTGAAAAATGAAAAAGAATAAAAAAAATAGAAATATATAAAATATAATTTTAAAGAATTTTAACTGTCCTTGTCCTTGATGTGTTTGTTTTCTTTTCAAAACAAGTTGTTGGCCTGTTCCTGTCATGTATGTCCTTGTCCATGCTTCATAAGGCTGGAGACTCAAAAACTGCAAGCAGCCTCTGAAATCTCTTTTTTTTCCTCTTTGTTGTACCTGAAAAAGAAATACATTTGAGAAGTTAATGTCCTAAGTGTTGTACTTCTCCTATTCAGATCCATTGTTTGAATTTGAAAAAGATACATTTCGAGCTCATCTGAAGAAGTAATGTTTGGAATTTGAGAATACTTGATACCAGTTAAATTATGAACAGCAACCCATAAAAAGTTGAAATTTTCACAATTATCTTTGTATTAAGATGATGTGAGTTTAGGGATGATTCTTCTCCGTTAAGCTGAAATGTAGTTTTTTTTTTCTATTTATATATCCGTATTAACTAATTCTAGCACAGTATAAAACAGCATTCTCATGGAATCTGGATGGTGAAAACTTGTTTAAGAACTATTGGAGATCGAGTCAATATTACATTAATCTATGAACATATATAGTTTGTTTAAGAGAGCAATCTCTGTTGATGTATATTTGCGTGTAAAAACAATTTTATAAAATAGTTGGGTGGCATGGAAAATGTGGGTAAGAGTTTTTTTAAACTGCTCCGCATGAAGTGTTGGGTCTGTCCGTTGAAAATCAAATTTTCTTGAACCTGTACACCGGACAATGAAATTGCTGTTCTGAATGCATGGAAATCTCGTTAAGATTTCTTAAACTGCACTGTATGAAGTGGTGGGTCTGTCAGTTTAAAATCAAGTTTTCTCGTAACCCTTACGTTGGACCATGAAAACTTAAGCCATTTAAATAAATCTTAGTGAGAAGATTTTCATAATGCTACTTGGTTGTGGATTAAGGTTGTCTTGAACATTTTCAGGCAATTGTATTTATTCCTGTCTATGCTATTGCATGGAGGTGAAGACAGCAAATCTGATGTCAGCATTGACAGAGACAGAGAGAGTATTTCTTTAATGAAGTCAATATTTCTATATATCAAGCGCTCAGAAGATGCTTTCGATGCAACTAAGTCAAAGGTTGGGTACTGAATGCTATTAGGTTTATATTTTCTCCTTTTAGCCATATATTGTCAAAGAATTTCTTTATGTTAAAAACTCAGGACATTTCCCCTACCTTCATAACTCAGATATAAAGGGACCCAAAATGGGTGCCCTGGAATAATTTAATTATTGGAAAAGGACTGTCAAAATTAAAATAGTAATGTCATTAATGTCGTTCTACTGCTATTCAATCTTTTCAGAACTCATATGCTCTCTGCGACCTTGGTCTATCAATCATTAAGCGATTAGCCCCCAAAAAAGATGATCTTCAAGACTTAAATGCGCCAGTGAACCTACCTCCAGTGCTATACAAACCACATGAGAATAGAGAAGGAAATGAGCCGCTGGTATGTATCGTCAAACTCCATCTTTATGTTTTCTAGAATGAATACCTAGCAAGAGGAAGAGTTGTCTGCTCCTCTTATACATGGTTAGGTCTGATGTTTGTTGTGCAGATGCCAGTGGCTGAATGATGTTACTTCTTTTGATGGATCCTTTTGAGTCTACCTTCATGCCTCTCTTGAGTTCACTCAACTGAATACTTTTGGTTCATTGAAAACATAGCACACACTGCATCATTGTTTTGATTCTCTAGCGACCTCAGTATTTTAAAAGCTTTTGTTTGCACCTCCTTTTTATTTTTGTAAACTCATTGTTAAAGTATCAACTATCAAGTTGCACTATGAAAATTTTATTGCCATACAATTATTTGATTTCATTCATTAAACGTGCCAATTTTAATAATATATGATATTGTGATTTCATTGGGCAATTGAGCATATTGGTATCGTTTCTGAAGTTTTTTGTTCAACATACAATTATAGCCTCTTGAGCATCTCCCTATTTACGGTTTCCATGCATGTTGCATACATTTTTATATTTCTTCTAGGTGGATGAAGGGAATACATGGTTGGCAGATGACAGTATCTTGGCCCACTTTGAGTTAGTCAAGTTGGAAGCTAATGGAACTGTAAGATTTGGAAAAGCACTTCCACATAATGAAAAATTGGTGTTCCAACTTGAACTTCTTGATTGATTTAATTCAACTGGCACTTTATCAACTTCAGGTTTCAGAAGCTGCGGATGATGGGGGCATGGACAGTGAAACGGAGGGCAGTGAGATGCCTTTGAGTAAAATGATGAAACAACTAAAAGCTAAGGGAGCAAAGGCAAGAAAAGAGGCAAAGAATGAGTCTGCACTGGCTGGAGTGAAAAATGAGAATGATGTTGATATTTTGAAAATGGTGAAGGAAATAAGTTCAGATAGTTTAGGCATAACCAGAAAGTTTGAATCAAGCAATGGCCATGAATATGTTAATAAAAGATATAGAAGTGATAGTAAAGCTCAGAAGAGGAAAAAGGTCTGTGGTGAATCAACAGGTGTTCCCTTACTAAAACGAAGGAGATCATCATCTGCTCAGGATCAAATATTCTCTGCCTCAAATGTTACTTCAAAGAGTAATACAATGCCAGTTGATGATGAAATTCAGGAGGCACTCACAGTTGATTTTTCTGAAATGAATGATGAATTTCAAATTGGTTCAGAAGATGAATTTATTCAAGAAAATATTTCTGAACCTGCAGAGTCGGACTTGTTGGTCTCATGTATTAGGAAGAAATCTGGCTCCGCAAATCAGAAAAGCAAACGCTCTGATAGTGATCATGGCGAGGCACATCATCGTTCCAACCATGATGTTAAGGTAAATGATTCCATTTATAAATTTGATAGCCACATGAGTTCTATTGATGATTATGTGTCTTTTATTTCTCTCCCAATGCTGCAGAAGAAGAAAGTGATGGATGCTGATAGCAAACTTTCAATCGGTAATCCCAAGCTGGGATCTACGAAGAGAAAACAGAAAAATGTTGCTGAGTTGGCTAAGGTCAGCTTATCCTATCTCTTTCTGTAATTTCATTTGAACTTTGATTCTTATGAATATAGACTTAAATGCTAAATTACGCTACTCAAAACTGTTTCTCATTTTTGGCTTCTCATAAATTTGCTTGTGTATACTGTATAGTTATGCATGCTTATTAAACATGTTTATAGGAGTACATGGTAACATGTATGCATTTTGAAAACTACATTATCTTGTAATGAAATATTGAGATTCAATTGACTTGCTTTCACAATGTCTAAATATCACGTTATCTCATAATGCAAGAACTGTCATAAGCTTTATTATTATTATTGTTGTTGTTGTTGTTGCTGCTACTACTACTACTTATTGATCAATGATTAGATGCATTATTTTTCCTCGCAAGTTCTATTTTCGAGAATATGACTCGGTTTTGATGCTAGTTCCCTTTGTTCTTTAGAGCACATTGAGGGACAATGGAAGTTCCATGGCGGACTTGATTGGTTGCATAATAAAAGTTTGGTGGCCATCAGATAAAAAGTGAGTGATTGACTGGGATTTTCAGATATTGGATGTAATTTCTTTTGAGCATCAAATCATTCTTTGCATGCTTTTGAATATTTCTCAAAAATTACTCCCACTAAGCCCATTCTTTGAAATTCTGGATCCAAGAAAGGTGTAATATCAAGCCATGTAAAATGACCAAAGTCCCTAATTTGTCCTTTTTTTGTTTCATTTTCTTTCGAATGGGGCTACAAATGTTAAGGAGATCTTTTTAACTTCAGTAATTATGCTTCACTGGACCTTCAGTAAAAGACTTCCCTTGGTGTGATATGTTGTTGACCTTCACTTTACAAGATCGCCTCCTAAAGAACTCTCTATCCAAAAAGTTAGTCTATCTATCCATTATCTTTTAATACTGATCCTGCATTTTGACATTGATAGAACCTACAATTTACCGACTACAAATAAGAATTTTATTTGTCATAGGTTTTCTCTTTCTATGCTGAGTATGCTGCTTTAAGATCTTATGAACTCTCAAACTTTACAGGTTCTACGAAGGTGTTGTGAAGTCTTTTGATTCCCAGAAAAAGAAGCACGTGGTAAGCTGCAATTTGCTGGCTCATTTTCCATCGTAGTACTATATAGTAAATTGTTTGCCAATTTTATCCTAGATAGCTTCCTCATTGTTCACTGTGTTGTAAATTTTTCTAATTAATATGTTGCAAAGATATTGTATGATGGGGATGTGGAAGTTAAGCACGTGGTAAGCTGTATTTTGCTGGGTCATTTTCCATCATAGTACTATAGTAAATTGTTTGCCAATTTTATCCTAGATAGCTTTCTCGTTGTACACTGTGTTGTAAATTTTACTAATTAATTTGTTACAAAGATATTGTATGATGATGGGGATGTGGAAGTTCTACGATTAGACAAGGAGCGCTGGGAGCTTGTTGACAACGGCCAAAAAGCTGTGAAGGTCTAATTTTTCAATTATTTTTCCATTGAAAGTGAACTATTTCCTGGTTTGTCATTAGAGTAAATATTGTGGCTTAAGATCTAACAAGGTCTTCAACACCATTTGCAGTGGTCAAATACGTTGAAGGGTTCCCATCCTAAAGGAGTGTAAGTGCTGCCGTCATATAATGCCCCAAGCTACATATAGTAGGGCATATTTTACGATTTGGTGAAGCCCCCAGATGTATCTGAACAAATCTAATTGGGAGCTCATTTTCCTTGAACATTAAGCCCCTGTTTGGGTTTCATTTTCTCAAAAAATACATTTTTCCAAGAACTCATTTTCAACCACATATTCTCCCATAAAATAATATTACACGTAAATCCAAAACTCTTTTTTATTTTTAGCCACACACTCCAAAAAATTACTATTCCAAAACATGTTTTCCCCCCAAAATCTCATTTTAATGGAGCCCAAATAGGGGGCTACAATTTTGGCTTGATGGATCAAAATTTTTTTGAACTGCTCAACAAAGGTGTAGTCAAATGCTTGATTAGTTTATGCCCCTGTTTGGTTTTCATTTTTTGTTGCTAAAACCTCAAAAAGCCTATTTAATTCTCCGATTATTTATCCTATCCCTTTTTCATTAAGTTCATTCAATCTATTAAGTACCTTATGTCAGAATTGAGATATTCTAGGCTTGGATGATTCTAGTTTTCAAAAAAAATGAGTGGTTGTTAAGTGGATAGTACTCATGGGTCCTACGAAATGTATTTTCAAAATTAATATTCAAGTTTGAAAGGTAGAATTTAAGGAGAAGAAAATGAATTCCAAACAGAGGCAATACATAGAAAACTGCATCTTCTCAAATCATGGTCGTGTCCATGGTTGTAGAAAAGTGATTTATTATCATCACATGTATTTTTTGTAAAGTTCATTTACTTAATTGTTTATTTCTCTTCACACACCTGTTGCATTAGCATAGAAAGCTATGTAGGATATTTATCTTTTCATTAACTTTGCAGATCATCTGGGAAGAAACGGAAGTCCATAGGAAGCTCTAGAGAAGATAAAAAAATGTCTACAGTGTAAGTCAGCTGTTGCGATCCAATTGAGCTTGAAATATTTTTGTTTTTGGTTCATCATCAGCTTATGTACAGCATTGACTGGCAGTTCCCCTCCATCT
Source organism: Fraxinus cuspidata (assembly GCA_903798385.1). Taxonomy (NCBI): domain Eukaryota; kingdom Viridiplantae; phylum Streptophyta; class Magnoliopsida; order Lamiales; family Oleaceae; genus Fraxinus; species Fraxinus cuspidata. The sequence continues at coordinate 24,058 of CAIGRP010033669.1, forward strand.
CAAACAAGAAGGAAACGATCTACAAAAGAGAAAGTGGAGCAGATACGTAAGGGTGTATTGAAGAGTAAATCCTCTGCCAAGAGGGGGGAAAGCCCAGTTGTTACACAACCTGAATCTTCCACAAAGTCCAGTCTTGATTATGTGGAATCAGGTGAAAGATTTATTTTTACGTTTTGTTTATTTTGAATTAAAAATTCTAGTGATTTGTACTGCTTTCTGATGTTAAAATCAAAAGACGGTAATTCAAAGGAATTTTGAGCACGTGGGATTTCCTGATCTTTTTTTTATTTCCTTCTCTCTATAACCTATATTTTGCCATTCTTTAAATAGGCCATACATTTTCTGACAGAATGTATAGTTTTGTAATATAGCCCCTGTTTGATTCCCATTTTTGGGGTAAAATTTATTATGGAATAATTTTTTGGAGAATGTGTGGTTATAAAGTAATGAAAAGTTTTTAAAATACGTGTATAATTATTTTATGGGAAAATGTGTGGTTGAAAATGAGTTTTGAAAAAATGTATTCTTGAAAAAATGGGGCTCGAACAGGGGCATAATATGTCCATTTCATAAACTATTCAGCTGGACATTACAGCAAAACCCAGAGGTTTAAGTTTACTTGCCAAGTGAGCCATACGCCACTCGTTCTTATTTACTTGTATAAATACAAACTAGATTTCAAACTTGGCTTGGGATGTAATCATTTGGAAACAAGATTCTCCATGAAAGATTTAATTAGTCAATTTGTTATGTTGTGATATTTTACATTTTATTTTGTAGTAAGATAATGTCAAGACAATAAACATTTAAACCATTAACTGAAGCCGGTAATTGTAAGCTGAAATCTCCAAATGCTCACTGATTTCCGAAATCTATAATGAAATCTCATGTTCTGTTACCTCGACATGTAAACCATTTGTTGCGAATAGTTGTGAAATTTTCAGCTCAAGATCTCTGAGGTTGGAAGTTGCTTTAAATTTAAAAAGTGCTTCTAATGTCTTTTCTATTTACGCTTTTTCTTACCAAGAGCAGTATAGATAGGTGTTCTGTTAACTCTCTCTTGACAATTCAGAGGAACCAAATGAAATATTTGAAAAGAGTTCAGCTGATGGAGAGCATTCTGACAAAGACGAGGGGTCAGTTTCAGAGGAGAAACAAATGGAAGATGCTGAGAATGTCTCAAGTAATGCTGCAGAATCCAAAGAAGAAGAAATGGTAGAATCAGATTCTCAAGGCAGTCAATTTGATGACATTAATAGTCATCTACATGCGTCAAATAAACCTGGAAAGGGAACTCCACCTTCTGATTTTCTCCCTGCAGAGTTTTCTGATGATGAGCCTCTTGTACTCACACTGGCATTGCACTTGGCATACTATTTATGTTCATTGTTGATACAACTGATTTCTGCATGCTCATGATGTTTTTGTTTATTGCAGAGCACATGGAAGCACCGAGTAGGGAAATAAGTTTGAAGGCAAATACTTCTGCAATGAAGCCATAGGGTGTGAATTTTAACTACAACACACTTAGTGTTCACAATGCAATGATCCAAATTGGTGCAGTACTGAGAAGCTGACATTAGATGACAACATAGAGTAATCTTTCTTGATAGTCAGTTGACTAGGGTAAAACTGTGTCCCTTGGGAACTCTAGTTGACCCTGTTGAATAGATGTAATGTTTCCCTTCAGACTTCAGTATATTATAGGACACAGTAGAGATGTAGTAGCATGGAGAATACAAAGATGAGGACATGGGCAGTGCTAATTGGGAGCAATTGAGTAAATGTTTTGTTTCTTCTTAGGTTTCATGTAAAGTTACAAGAGGTCGCACATTCTACTGTATCTACTGTATCTTGGGTCATCGTTATAACTTAGATTTCTCATTTGTATTTTGTATTTTGGTCAAGGTCATGTAAGTGCATATTGTATTACAGTCGCTCAACAGCATTTTAATGTTTCTTGAAAGTGTTATGGTTCTTGCAATAACTAGGAATTGTGTTTAGCTTCAATGAACGAAATTCTAACCTCTTTCCTAACCTTGCTATAGTGTACAGTTTACAATTCAAATATACTCTAGGGGTCGATATACGCTGATGAAATTTGTTCACGTTCTTGGAATTCTGTGAATGTATACATCGACGAATTAGCGTGGTGTGGTTATGAGTTTTCCAACCTTAAAAGAGGTTGAGTTCCCAGTCTATTTAAATATTTTAATTTGGGTCATCACGTGATTGAACTGTTAATGTGAACTTTAAATTGAACATGACTTTAAGTTGAATTGAAGAGAAATGTCGAGAAATTTGAAAGTTATTTTATTTTATTTTAAGTCGGTTACTATTTAATCATTCGCTTTTGGATTTTGATCAAGTGGAAGTCGTAGATTTGATAGGGTAAGTTTTTCATGGAAGATGGAATTTTTTTTTGCCATTTTTCACTTTTTAGAGTGATTGAAAGGAAACATTTTTCAGGTAATTTGTTTTCCATATTTTCTTGGTTTGCCACATTTTCTTGCCTTTTAAGGTAAATCAATTCCCACTAGTTTGATGGAAATTGGTTTTCTAGACAGTTTTTTTTAATGGCAATGGAAACAAATTATATCTTCAATTGTAGTAAATTATATTCTTTCCATGGACAATTTTCATGAAAAATAAAGTCAAACAAACATCAAAAGATCCAAAATTTCAATATTTTTTCGGTGGAAAATTATACCAATCAAACACAATTAATTAACAATTCTAGATAAAAACAAATTTTAGCCAATTCCATAAAATTCATTTTTTTTTTCCACTCAAATTCCATTATTGTAATCAATTCGACGATTAAAATTTTTAAGGCCTTTTAAATCTTTTCTTTCCACTTCTCCCTCTCTCTCAACCGCAAAATGATAACGCGCATGTTGAAGCTGAAAACAGCAGAACGTGAACCGACTAACCAGTCGGATCCGCGTCCGGATCCAAACCCAGACCCGGAAGAATCAACAGTAGCGAAAACAAATGGAATGACAGTGATAGATTTAGGAAATGGAAGCCAAGTTCTGTACACGCCAAAATTCCTGTCTTACCAAAATTCCTGGAATTATTTCCATTACCTTGATAAGAACATCCCTTGGACCCGACCCACAGTCCGTGTATTCGGACGCTCCTGTATCCAGGTCCTGCTCTCCCGTTTTTCTTTCTCTGTAGTGTACTTGTATATATTCTTGCAAAGTTTTTCCCTATTTATATTTTGTATAGTTGTCTCCTATTTACTGTTTTGAGTAAATTTATTGACAATTTATGTCTGAGTGGATTTTTTGGTTAATTTTGGAAGAAAATAATGTGCGCCATGTAATGTATAATAAAACTAGAAAAATTCAGGGGAATCGAATGATTAATTAAAAAAGAAATATAATTGATGACTTTTTGTTAGAATATTGTGGAACAGATTTGTATTTTACATGGAATATTTAGCATTATATCCCTCTAAAAGATAATACTGATAATGGCACTCTCCCTTTGAAGAACTTTAATTTCTCTGTTTGATATGAAAAATACCATTGAAATAATTTTATGAATAATGATAAATATAAGAAAATAAAATTTTGGGTGGACGGATATGTATTCTTAGGAAACTTAAATGTGAATTCTATGCTTCTAATGCAATTTTCAAGAATGGATCAGCGCCAGTCCCTCACCTTAGCTATGTAATTGGTGATATACTGATATTGTAAAGGAAATGTTCTTTATTCTCTCACAACAAAGTTTAATGGAAAGGGAACCGACTGCAGGCGTGAGGATGAGGGAACGTGAAATTGGCAAGGGAAGAGAAATGGTCATAGGATCAGGTGAAATGTGCTGCGAAGGGGAAAACTTAGGGGAACATATTGTGAAGCTTAGGTTTTGCTTAAAGCTAATAGGTTATTTTAGTTTCATATAAGCCATGGTAAGCAATTATAAACTATAAAGATGTTATATTTAGTAGCCTAAAGCATCTTAGACTAAGCTCCAAGCTATTCAGCTTAAATTAAATAAATAAAATTAGTCATGTAATCCTTTCTGATATCGAATTAGTGTTTTATCCCGATTTTGTTATCTTTGATATTGCTTCTGTGAAGAACAGGTTGTTAATTTCCTATAAATTCCTTTGTACAGCCCAGAGATACGTGTTATGTTGCAAGTGAAGGATTTCCGGACCTAGTTTATAGTGGGTATCAGCCTCATGCATATTCTTGGGATGAATTTCCTCCCCTTAAGGAGATCTTGGATTTGGTGAGGTGGTTTTCTCGTAATTTTACATGCATCAATCTTAGGTTATGTGAAGGTTTGGGACGTTTAACTCTTAACAGTACCATATAAATGTTGCTTTTTAGGTCCATAAAGCGCTTCCCGGAAGTAAGTTCAATAGCTTACTGTTAAATAGGTATAAAGGAGGCAACGACCATGTTGGTTGGCATGCTGATGATGAGAAACTTTATGGACTGACTCCAGAAATTGCTTCGGTTTCATTTGGATGCGAACGTGATTTCTTCTTAAAGAAGAAACCCAGTAAAACAACAGTTCACGGTATGATCAACCAACTTATCCTTTTGGTTTGACTATAAGCATGTTTGTTTGCTCCCAAATAAGTTAGGATATATTACCTTTTTTCTTACTTTTTAAATTAAAAAAAGTTACTTGGTTACAAAGACGTAGTGCCCATGACTGGATTCAGTTGCAACGACATAAGTCTGTTCATATTATAATGTTCATTTTTTCATTTTTTTGCATTTATGCCAGCTAAAGAAAATGGGGGTGATCCTCCCAGCAAGCGGACAAAGAAAAATAATGATTCAGACCAACGTTCATTCATGTTAAAGCATGGCTCGCTTCTGGTAATGCGAGGCTACACCCAAAGGGATTGGGTCCACTCAGTGCCTAAACGTGTTAAAGCAGCCGCAGTAAGAATTAATCTCACTTTCAGGCTCATTTGCTGATTGATATTGAAGAACTTTTATCTGCTGCCAAAGATTTTTTTTTATGTTCGACTAAAGAATAGTTTGCAATTCCTCCGTTCGAGAAAAGAATAGTTTGGCTGCGATTGCAGGGTTTTGAATCTAGTATGTTTGTTTGCATGCGGGAAAAAAGAAGTGTACAAAACATAAATTCTAGTTTTTGTAATGTCGGCCAGTGTCGTTTAGTCCAGCTAGTGAATATTAATTTTTGTGCCCTAATTCTCAGAACTTATTGTCAAGGTTGATCTCAAATGATAAACGCAACTATACTTTCTGCATACGAAGACCAGCAACCTACAATGACCATCTCCACAAATCATTTTCCATCTATTTTTTCTTCACATTCGTGATCCATTTAAATTTCTTCCTCTTGTCCCGCACACGTATTAAACAACAAACTACTAGTTCTCAATATATATATATAAGATTAATACATGAATTCCTTTTCACCAGGCAATATAGTCCACGTATCTAAGATGCAACACAATGTCATCAACGATATGACATTCAGAGGATTTCTCCACAACAAAAGAGAATGAAAAAAGAATCAACTAGAAATGGGACAACATAGATTCTTGGAAAACATATAATGCTTGGATTATCCTTTTTGGTATAAACCAAAAGTACAACAAATGACGATGTGACTGGTTTTAGTGTCAGCACATACATATACACCAGAATACAGATAGAGAGGCTACCAACTTGAGGGGTGCATCTAATCTTAGGCCCTACAATGTCTTAAAACTCAAGAATATCTCCAAGAAATTGTACAAAACACTCCTAATACTGAAGTTCATCCGGTGGCCAAAAGCAATGCAATGCAAATGAACCTACTAATATCACAAACTTGTTTCATGTGTTTGAATTCCGTATTTCTGAAACTTCCATGAACAAAAAAGTTATATTTAATCGAACAAAGAGATAGTATTGTAACCAAGGACCTCCCCAAGACCCCTTCCAAGCATTCATAGATAGGCTTATTGACTCTTACAGACATCAAGAAGCCTGGTCACAATTTTCTGACCTTCACGCTGTTAAAAGAAGAAAGTACAGAATAATGGTAGACGGAGCACAACCCAGATATCTTCCAATAACACCATTATTACCTAGAAGAAATCGAACTCTAGATATTTGTCACTTTTTTTATCTGGACTGGCTATGGGAAGAGCAGTTTTCTCGTTCTTTATTGCTGCTGGAACAGGTAACCGTTCAAACTCGACAGGTTTTGGAATCTCGGGAGGGGTAGCACAACGTATCAATGCCCAATTGACTCCCTCGAAGAAAGGGTGTTGCTTAATCTCAGTTGCACCTCTTTTATAAGCTAATCTGTGTTGTGGTTCTTTCACAAGCAAACCCCTGATCAAATCCCTGGCAGCAAAACTAACAATGGGTGATTCTGGAAATCTGAGAGGTTGTCCGACAACATTAAACAATGTGGCTCGATTGCCAGATCCTTTGAACGGAGTTTTGCCAAACAAAAGTTCATATAGAAAAATCCCAAAAGTCCACCAATCCACTGCACTTCCATGACCTTCACCTTTGATGATTTCAGGTGCCAGGTATTCATGGGTTCCCACGAATGACATTGACCGAGCATTGGTTGGTTCAGCCATGAGCTCAGGTAATGGGCTAACTTGGTTTCCAATTTCATTTTTGGGCTTCCCATCCTTTTTGGATTTTCTTGAAAAGAGACGAGGAGAGAAACATGATGTTGGAACCACACACGATGGCTGAATGCAGGCAGGTTCAATGCATGCTGGCTGGACGCAATAGACAGAATTTTTACGCAGGGGCTCGGACTCCAATGATGAGGTCTTGACCAATGTTGGGCTGACAACACAACGAAGTGAAAGATCGAAATCTGAGAGCATTATATGTCCATCTTCCCTCACTAGGACGTTTTCTGGCTTAAGGTCACGATATACAATCCCAAGCATGTGTAAATATTCCAGAGCCAACAAGACTTCTGCCACATAGAATCTGCCACCAAGAAAATGAAAATAAGAAATGTCAAGTGCATCGGATCCACGATAGACTTCTATGGTAATAACGAAAAATTTCAGATGAAAAGTACTCATTAGATCAAAGATGACTACAAGATGGCATTATATCCAGTTCTCTTCTAATATTAAAAGGTATTATTAATAATTGATTTGTTGTCCCTATTTCTACAAATCATTTTTTTTTTCTGAAGCACAAATTGGATTTTATCACAGTAGTTCTCTTCTAATATTTAAGGTATTATTAATAATTGATTTGTTGTCCCTATTTCTACAAATCATTTTTTTTTCTGAAGCACAAATTGGATTTTATCACGGTAAGAGATTAAACCAAGGATGGCTTGTCCTTATTTCACTTAACGTAAACAAACCAATACAATTTCACGCCTCAATTGACTGATGCATCTTGGATCCTTAAATGACCTGATAGTTTGAGAATCTTATTAAATGTCTAAGATATGAATTTCATAAGGATGTCGGATCATGTGGAAACATAGAAAAATATTACAAGCCGGTACAACATTTCACATAGATAAAATTATTGAACAAACTGGAATTTTGACTGAGAGAAGAGGCATAAGTTTGTACTGAATCATTTATATCATGTGCAATGAAACAGATTGCTTGTATATATGTAATTGGGGAACTTGATAGAAGACAATTTTGCAAACTTGGCAGAGACAATTTTGCAAAGATTCAAGTTACAAATCGAAAACTTTACAAGATAATGGGATGACAAAGTTTTAGTAGTGCATCACAGCTTATTCCCCTAATCTCCCAAGTTGCAACGTCATGAGATAAAAAATTTGAAGGTAAATGAAAGATTTCAGTATAGAAAATGAGTTTACATACGAACTGGAAGCAGAGAAGTGATTATAACATCTGATACTTGGAGAGAGGAAGACGACGACAATTCTACGAGAAAAATATGGTGGGAGTCGTAATATTCATTTTGATGCACTACAAAACATTTGATGCTTTAAACTTAAAATAATATTGAGATAAATAAGCTGGAAGTATAAATTTGACAATTACGATTTTTAAAAGAAAGTTTTGGTATGTATTTCAGATATTTTCAAGAATAAAGATTATTTAAAAAAAAAAGGATCATTGATGTTTTCCTATTAAACTTTAGATATAGTTTGGAAAAAGTCATACTTTACTGCTTGTTCGGAAAAATACTTTCCCGGCTGCCTCTGTCTAAGACTGTGTAGGTCTCCTCCAGGGCAGAATTCCATAACCAGACATGAAAACTTGTCAGTTTCAAAATGGGAGTAGAGACTTGGAAGGAAGGGATGATCCAGGGACTGTAATATCTCCCTTTCCGTCTGAGCACGAAGAAGCTTCTTACGACCTGCGAGGGATGCTTTGTCCATGACTTTCATGGCGAAGTAGCATGTCATTCCACTCAACTCGGCCAAATAAACACTCCCAATATCTCCACAACCTAATCTCTTCAGCAGTCTGAAATGAGTCAAACCTAAGACACCATCTCTGGATCGGACTGCTTGGATGGCTTCCCATCTCGAATCATTTGCTTTGTGGGGTTTGCTGACACTGCTATTAAAACTGCTACACGTGCTCTCGTCACTTACATCACTGCCCGTGCTTCCTCGACATGTACTGTTCTTTCCGCTATCGACAAAATTGGCATGACCACCACTGTCACTAACATTTGCCGACACTGAACTATTTTTCACGCTCCCGTGCTCATTTGTTTTCTTTCCTTGATCAACAGAACTTTCTTGTGAACTAATCTCATTTACTTCCGAATCTACAGCCGTTGACACTTGCTCAATATTGGCCGAAGAGATATTTGAATCAGATTTTCCAGACGACAAATTTGCAGACACTTTAGAATCAATTGAAGATACATTTTTGCAGTCATTTGCCTCGACTTCTTGCTGAACACCATTACCTTTTTGCTGCATTTCTTGAGAAAACCTATCACCAGTTTTTGAGGCCATCAAAGAGAGAAATTCACTTTGCTTTTAATTAAATCCAAGAAAATATTGATCCATGATGTCTTTTTGATTAAATTCAAACCGTTTATTCACCACCAACGCTGCCAAATAACAAACATGTAAAAAATTGAAACAATAACCAATATAACAAAAGGAATTTCTGATTAGACAATTCAGATTCACAAAGTAAGTGAAACGAGAACTACTAAAGTTGTATAGAGCAATTTGACGCGAAATTCAAATTAAGTAAATACCAGAATCAAATCTAAATCGTGGAATCAATCAGTGATGAAGATTATCATAGATCAGAATTTTCAAATATATGGAAATTGCAACCAATTAATCAAAGTTGAATCTCTGAGAACAAAAAAAAAAAGTTCGAACTCCCCATATATTCATAAAGCTCCTTTATCATATCTCACGTGAAAAAGAAGAGGGAGGAAATAACAACAAAGTGGTCTACAAAAAAGAGATGGAGACTACATAAGTAGAGAATACCGGTCAACCACACAACGTCACACACACTTTTCTCAACATAAGATATTAAAAAACTAATAATCAAAATCACTTCCAGAAAACCTGAAAAAAGGAGAATTTGGGAAAAAAATAGATGCAGGAATCAAGGGCCACCCAAAAAAGTAAAGATGGCAGTTTCATAATAGCATGCAATAATTTCCTATAAATTCATAGAACAGGTAATCGGAGACCGAGTAATGGTAAAATTGTACAACAATCAAATCTTGATACAAAACCCACAATAATTATGCAATTCCCAAGACAGATCCACAATCAAAGAGTACACACAACAACCAAAAAAGAGAATCTTGAAACCTAAAAGGCCACATACCTATAAACTACAAGAACCCAGAAAAGAACAGAACTTGAAAGAACAGGAATGAGAAAAGCAACTAATCAAGCATGAGAAGGGCCTAGCTTTGGCAGAGAAAAAGAGGGATGAAGAAAGGAGCTCTCTCTCTCATGACCTGTTTCTTGTCGGTTTTGTACCTGTGACAACAACGAACAAGTGGAGGAGAGAGAGAGACAGAGATGTTTCCAATATTAATATAAAAATTGGATGGGACCCTCATTTCATAGACTATTGGGCGAATCAGAATTGGAGGGGGTGTTGGGGTCAAAACTCAAAAACTTTTTCAGTTTTTCTTTCTCGTATGGTACTTTTCTTGGAAAATTTCACTTATTGATCCTCTACCTATTGACTTAATACTGAGGAAAAATTAAACTTTTAGTAAATTTTGATAAAATTGATAAATGTGATTGAAAAGTTGATAAAAATTATGAATTTCATAAAATATATTTATGAAAGCATTGATCTAGAAAATATAAACGGTCAAGCGCTAAATGATCAATCCGAGATAAAATCGAGGTTAGCTAAATAAATAAATACAAAATTTAGGCGTCAAAATCGACGAGTTCTTTAATAATTTTAATTGGTTTCAGTATTTTAAGTTTTTAGCATATAACTAGCTTCCAGCTTTTCTGGATGAGTGGCCAGGTGCGGATTGGATTTGATAACTATTCTAAGTTTGTAACAAGTTGGTCTAATAGCAAGTTAATTTTGAATATTTTACTATAATAACAAAAGCAACTAGCAATGATGGAAAAATTTGTGCAACATTATGACACGAACATCACGAAAACATATATTTGGAGCAACACTTGTAGCTTCATAAAATTAGACAAATGAGGATTACGTGGTGATTCAACACAAATTTCGGATAAATTTCAAATTAAGAACTAGTCTGTCAACTATGATAAAAGATCGGGGATTAACTTTTACGAGAACATAGATTGGGACCATGGTGTGCAATATGTATTTTTTATTAATGAATCGGATAATATGTAGAAAAAATTAATATTTTCTTATTAATTATTTTCAATCATGTATCTTGTACTTCTAAAATTATTCAATAATTCATTGTTTTCTGGTCCCACAACTTTTCTGACATAGTCCATCCGGTCCCTTCTAAATGAATATGCATCTTTTTCCTTTCAAACCAGACATTAATTTTAACTATTCTAACTATTATTCATTATTATTCACGCATTTAACTACAATTTCTCTACTATTCCTATTAATAAACTATTTATAAATTTGTGACTCATAATTGCAATCTAACCCTTCTAGAATTTGTGACTCATAATAATTGCAAAATCTGGAAGAAAAATCATAGCTGTATACTTTTTATGCTTTGGAGCTACTTAATACTACTTTTCTAGACCATGAAAGGCAACTATGGCATCATTATATAAAGTGGTACTTGACATAATGTTATTTACTTACGGAAATAATTGTTGAGATTTTAAGAATAAATAATTTATTTGAATTTATTCATCTTTTCGGTTTCATTTCTACTATCGTATTCATAACTATATTTTTGCTAACACCATCTATTTCGATAATAATTAACTCATCAAAAATTGTCAATTGGTCACCTCTCCGCTTCCCCACCGTATCCTCCGGTTCGACGTGAATTTTTACAAATTCAAACTGTCTTCTAGCTTTGAACTCGTAAGAGTCGCCTAAAGTATCCCTCCGATATGATACATTAAATATCAAGGTAAGACAACCATCGATTTATTTTTACACACCTTACTCGGCCTATACTCTAGCTCATCAGTCGATGAACTATTACAAACAAACACATGCAACTTGATAACTCACTAGGTCCTTTTAGGATCACCAAGTTTAGATCAAAGATATTCATTTTCTACGGTTCAATGGGTTGATTGTTCACGAAGTAGCTATCATTACTGAATATAACTCAATTATACGTCGAATTAACAAAAATATTCTACAAGTCTTTCATGTTTGATACACAATATTAAATACGATTAAACTGTGCAAATATAATATTTTAAACTTGTTTTAGTTCCGACTAGAGCTTTATCACCATGTCGTAAACCTCGAAGTCTAAGGTGCATTATGGCCATAGAAACGACCCTTATCCCTAAACCTCAATGTGCCCTTCAAAGACAGAGAAGCAGTATCAGCATCTCAAATGCCATGTTGTAATGAGACAAGGCAATAACTTGTCGATCACGTTATAATGTACTGTATGCATGCGAGCGTGCGTGTGCGTATGTCAGTATAGATTAAGATGGAGAGAACTCGTCTATCTACAATGTCGGGTGTGTGGGGCTTTAATTCTTGAGTCTGTGGCTGTGGAAGCAAAGCAACAAAGTAGTAGACATGAACCAACTGTATAAAGGTCCCAACATCATCCGCATTGTTTTTTCATTTATTATTATAACTAATAAGTTAGTTGAAATTCATTACCATTCATTAATTTCAATATTATGACATTCCCTCGTTATTATTTATATCGATTAAGATACAATGCCATCTCAATTAAGATACAATGCAATCACCAACGTCAATTCTTGCTAAGTTTGAAGTCGGCTATATAATTCATTCTTAGACGTTCGATTTTGCTGATGTATGATTATTTATATAATTTAAATTAAATTTACACGCGTATCTTGAGGTCGAATCAAAGTTGGAACAATTGGGAAGAGGTCTATCGATTCTCCATATATCGATTCTCCATCCTGTATAATGTGAATACTCCCCTTCCTCTCGCTTACTTTCTTGATTTTGTAAAGCTAAAGGAAATCTACGACTAGGAGTTTATGGTATGCATGTAGGAACGGGTCATATTTCTCAAGAACAATAAAAGGATCCAATACTACCCCTCGAATCTAGACCTACGTGTTAATGTTCACAATAGTAATGGCCATACCAATAATTTGGAGGATTTTCGAAAAGTATTTAATACCCTTGGAAGCCTTAGTACCGTTGATTGATTACTCCAAAAGCTCAGCTATCTATCTCAATAATTCACATATAGAGATTTTCCCAATCAACAGTTTTCTACGCTTTTGTAAATGCTCAATTTTTAGTGTAATCAATTAAATAAATCAAATTCTAATTTTTCCAGTCAAGGTCAAACTAAACAATCCAGTTAGATTTTGATAATATTGACAAAAATTGAACAAGTAAGCTTATGTTTAACATTAAATCTTTTGATTGTGAATACATTAAAAGATTCTATAAACAATTGCAGGTAAAGACCAAATCACAAAGCTCCAGGCATGGGTATGCGAGTTATCGATAAACTCACACATGCAACCTTTGAATAAACAACTAAATTTCAACCTAACAAACAAGCCATATAAGAATTTCTTTAAGCGAGAGTACAACAAAAATGGCTAGGCAGGCTAACTCCAATGTGCAAGAGAACCTCGTGCCATATAGCCATATGCTAAAACAAGTAACAATGTAGCCATTTAGCACGCAGCATACGGGTATAGCAAGACATTAATAAGCACCGAACGTGCAGTCTAGACTAGGAAATGAGTAGGGAACATAAAAATAATAACATTAGTGAAGAACAAGACCATGAATAAGTCGAACACAACAAAGTCCCTGAGTGGTGTACGCATTCTCTGCCTCTATCCCATCCCGTCGCTCTCTCTGTTTGCCTAACATCTCTTCCCCTGTGCTGTTGAGCTGGCACGGCAGCAACAAGTGTTAGTGCAAGACTTTAACAACCTCAATTTTCTCAAACAATGCTAATAGAAGCTAAAGAGGTAACATTGAAGAAATTATGCACCAAACTAATCAGGGGGAGAGAGGGAGAGGGAGAGGCTAATAAAAAACAGAATAGATAAAACAAGTATTTTCTGTTCACCTGACAAGAAATTGAAAATGGATTGAAAATGTAGCATAATGAGAATCGAAACTGAACATGTTAACAGTGACCTGTTGTTCTGCATAAACTAAAACATTATACAGAATGCAACAAGGGATCATCCTAGTTATATATCAATAGAAGAATACAGTAACTCATCGTTTACATCCCAACCCAAACCAAATCACTTCCTCCATGCTTGTGTGCTCACCCCACTCCACCCCCAATAAACGGAATATGAAAAAGAATTCTTAAATTGCCTCTCTTTCAACCAAACCAGTCAGACTTCCTCATCAAAATTAAGCTGCCCAACTTTTTCAAATATCCTTTATGTCAATATTGCACTAGGATTCCATGGCATAAGCACGAGTGACCTGATAAAACTATTCTCAACTTAGATGCAACAAATATTCCTAGAAGGTAGAGCTATTGACAGCTTTGAATGGCTGATCCCATTGATGTAATTTTCCGAAAGTAACAGGAACTTGGAAAGAGGGAGGGGGGGAATTCTAGATGAGTTGCATATTAACAAAGAATATCAAGAACTTCAAAATGAATAACATACCATGAAAAATACTACTAAATTTGATAAAATCTCCAGATTCTCCACAGCAGCCTTTGCCTTGTACAGACTGCTATCACATGCCCGCTCATTCTATAAATACTCGCCATCAGTATCATCCTCATAATCAGAGGACTCATCATTTCTTGGTTCAATCAGAGTATTGAAGTCAAACGATGATTCCATTTCCATCTCTTCAATGTCCATGGAGTCATAATTCATCCGCTCTTCAAATTTCTCATCCGAACAATTAAGTAGCCATGCAAGCGAACATTTCACTCCCTTCTTAGCAACCATCTTATGTCTTGGTTTAATGGTTGATTCCAGACCATAAGTGAAGAAAGCAGGGAACATAATCAAATCATCCAATGGCCTATCCATTGTGGTTTTGAAGTAATCATAACTGCGTTTCATGATGTCAGTATTTAAAGCCAGCAACTGGGGACACCCCACAACCATTTTCTTCACTTGTTCTGAGGAGAATCTGCATTCCTTGAGGAAATCCACGTGATTCACTATTGCCCTGTCACTGAGGCTAACGATCTGTGGCATTTTCTCTACGACTCTCCCAAATTCATCTGGAGCCAATCCAATAATGGAATTGAGGAACCCCTGTTGGTTGAGAAGCTTTGTCTCCAGATCAATTCCTATGATTTCAGGATACTTAACGACAACAGCAGCAAGTGATGTTTGCCTAACATGATACTCTAAAAGGGATTTGAGATTAGGTTTCACCTTCTCTTCAAGTCCAAATCCAAGAATGTGAGGTTGCTTCTCAATCAATCTAGCAACAGCTAATCTTGGTATCCCCAAGCTTTCAAGATATTCCACAAAAGGTTTGATCACCCGACCTACTCGCATTCCCAATATCTCTGGGTATTTAGTTAATAGCCCACCAATCTCTCGTCTTGCTACCCCAATTCCAATCAAATAAGCCACTGAAGTACTCATGGTGCCCTCAAGCTTGAATCCCAAAACTTCTGGGTACTTCTCCAAAACTCGAGGAACATCATTAGGCTTAATGTCCATGCCTTGAAGATACTTTACAACTGGAGCAAGGTCTACAACAACACTGGCGTGGAGGACTTGTGGGTACCGGCGCAAAAAATCTGTAAAAGTGGATTTTCTCACCCCCAGGTTGCCTAGAAAATCGAGCACCGGAATCATGTTTTTCTTCACACTGCAGCCAAGGACAAGAGGGTAATTGTTGATATCTTCAATTGTAAGCCCCAATTTGTGAAGGAAGTCCACTCGCTCTTGCATAACCTCAACAGTAACAGGAAGCTCCAAGCCATCAAGCTCATCTGGTACAACACCAATACTCCTCAAGAACTCATAAACACGGGTACGGTTGGCTATCCTCTCATTCTTCATCTGTAATAAACTAGGATGAGTATACAAAGAAGCAGAAGAAACTTGTTCCTGCTTCCTATTTAATTTATCCTCCTTGGACAAGCGTAGGTTTGTCGACCTAGATGAAAGAGTTCTGCCAGAAGCAGAGCAGTGCAGCCTAAGCATCAATCCGTCTCTCTTCTCATTATAACTTGAAATGCACAGTGACGTAGTCGAAATCAATTGCGGTTTGCGGAATGTAAGAGTAGATAACTCATAATGTACAAGCAAAAAACTGGGCTTTGTGATGCCAGCATGGCTTATAATCTTCATGTTTCTTTTAAGAAATATGTAATCAAATTATCTGCATCAAGGAGGAGGCGCAATTCGTAATAAGCAACTAATTCTAATACAAATACACGCAGAAAATTATTACCCTCCTACGACCCCAGAAAATTTATGCAGAAAAAAATAGCCTAAGTTGAAAAAACGTAAAAAGAGCAATCTTTTGAATCGTATAAAGAGAAAAAAAATTGAAAAGAAGAGGATAAAAGTCGGGAAAAGAATTACCGGAGACGCCAATACTGAGGGTAGCAGCGAATTCAACTCTAATAATACTTCAAGAAAGTGTAACCCTCTTTGCGGGTGCGTGTGAGAGAGATGAGGGGGGGAAGACGGAGAAGGAGGTCGCCACCAATTGCAGCGGCTGGCGGGTGGTGGTGACGAAGCTAAGATGGAAAGATAGGGTAGCACTCGGATTGAAGAGGGAGAATTGATTTGCTGGGAGGTAAAGTTGTTAATAAATTGCGGGATCTACTAATGAAAAAGAATGGCATATGGATAAAAATTAGCCTGTTTGACCCAGATTTTTTTTTTTTTTTTCATTCTCATTATTCTACTTATTTTTTAACCACACATTCTTCAATAAAATATCATTTTTCATCACATCAATAACTTTTCATTCTCTTTCAATCACATATTCTCCATCACATCACTTAAAAAAAATGTATTCTCTCATTTTAATCTTCATCAAACGAGTTTTATCCGAAATCCAACCTTTCGAATTGGAGCCGAATCGGAGGTTCCGGACGCATTCCAAAAAATTATTAGGAATTGGAGATTGGATCTAGCTCAGCTATTGGTTCTTGAATCTAAACCTTCGATAATCAAATCTAGAATCAAATTTGTCGTTTTTATAAATTTTAGGTCCAAATAGTAAATATCCTATTCAACCATATTCATTTATTTA
>CAIGRP010033672.1:0-21340 GCA_903798385.1 Fraxinus cuspidata
AAGAAACAAAAGAAAAATCAAGGAAAAAGAAAAAAGTCCAAAGTTTGAGGATCAAACTGCAAATATTCATTAGTTAATTCGGATCACAAAATGATATTTTAAAGATTGTTAAGAGATAATTGGATAAAATTAGAACTCAAAGACCCATTTTGGCATAGTAAACGATCGAATTGGAAAAATTCTACATCTAGAAAAGTTGTATCCCTTTGAGTTATATTTTCAACGTACTTTGATTTGCTTCAATCGGCTATCGAGAGAAAATGTTATGGTGAAAATACTGATGCGAATGCAACTTACCTTATTCGATGGAACTCTTTTAGAAACTAATTTGGACTTAATTTTCAACCAATTTTCAACTCCTAGAAATACCTAATTATAGAATACATATTAAAGACCTCTTATATACACCTCATATTCCAATGGTCATCAATTATTATCATCAAAGGAGGAAAATTCATAGTTTTTGTGAGAGATTTGAAGGGGACTTGCAATAATTCAATCGAATGAATTGGAGACTCGTCAAGAAACCATTAAAGAGATTCAAGATTTCAAAATTCATTTTCATCTTCTCAATTTAACAAAAATTCAAGTTTTGTCTTTTCACTTAAATATGATTTTTTATAATTTCGATATATCATTCTAATTTTATACATTGCAAGGATGAGATGAATACTTGTTATGATAGATTTATTTTTTAATTAATTATTTTGACTTTAATTTGATTTGATTTATGGATGTTTATTTGATTTATTATCATTTTTATCGTTCTTTTCAATTGTTTGATCACCAATTGAATTGTTAGATTTTATTGCTATCGAGAAAGACAATAGGGTTTAAACACAATATAATAAATATTGTAAAGTTCGATAGAGTATAGAGATATACCTCTATGTTTTATATGGTTTCAATAGGTGTTCCAATACTTGTTAATACATTTATCATGTTTGTATCTTTCATCGAAAGATAGAAGTGTCACATGAAAGAATATATTTTATCACTATCGAGATAGGCTTTCAATTAAATTAGCAATATTGACCAACATGAATAATCTCAAATTGTCACTTTAATTGTTACACTAAAAATAGAATAATGAGGGAGATTTGACATCTTAGCGATGCTTCTCACAAATTTGAAAAGCACATTTACTTACTTTCATTAGTTTAATTCATAATTGAGGTATTAGTATATAAAAAAATTATAAAATTTGTTTGATGTTCAATTAAAGTTATAATTAATTTTAGCTCAGCCAAACATATAGTATTCGTGGGTTTGACACTCTATTCATCATTATATTACTTAACCACGATCCCGTGCACTTGTGGGTTTTAAAATAATCAACTTGTTTTAGTCCTTTACAACTTACAAGTGATTGATTTTCAAATTTGGGAACTCATTTCCTAGTGTTATTCTTATGTAAAGAAGTCATCTCTTCTTTCATTGCTAGCAACTATTTACTAGCATGTTTTTCTTTGTTAAAGATTATTGGCAAGACTTATTTCATTATATAAGTATTCATGTAGAGCTATAAAAGCTGAAGAGACACATTCAAAATATCCAAGCCTATTGGAGGCTTAATCTATCATATCTCCCTGACCCTTGTTAGTTGATAGTCAGCCAAGGGATATGGTTCAATTTCGTCTTTTGTTATGAAGTATTACCTTCTATTTGAGCCCTCTACATGCTCAGCATCTTCTTGAAGATCATCAGGCTCCTCCTGATTCTGAATATCATCATTTTTTATAGGCGTGCTTGGTGATCCAAGCTCCACCTACAGCTGAGTATCTATTTCCTCAAGTGTATTAGGGTCCTGAATATCTGATTTGTTCAAGAAAAGCATGTTATCACAAGTTTTTCCTTCTAAAGCACATGATGGAGAACTATTTATTAAGTGGCATACTGTCATAATAGCTTTCACCAAAACAACTGTTAAAGCCCTGAACTAGATATCATACTTCTTACCCTCTAAGAGTATTCTATTTATTCTTTCAGCTATCCCTTTTGTTGGGACGCGTGTCTAACTGTTATATGTCTTAGAATACAATTTTCTTTAAAGAAGTTATGAAGTAAAATAACTACTTAAGAGTGAAATATTTGTATTGCAGGCATTCTTTAAATGAGGGGTACTCATGGATTTTCTTCCAAGCTTCCGGATAATTTGGTCCTTCTAAGAGAACGACAAATGATGGCTCCGCATTGGCCATCTTCTTATTGATTCAGTTAAGAATCACACTTTATTCACTTGCCACATTTCCTTTATTGACATCCTTTAGCCAACCTGGATGTAAAAAATGTTTCATCACTTTTTAGGTGAGCATTCTGCTTCTTTGTTCCCTTTGTACGTCACTTTATGCCTCGCCAATGGGGTAACTCTCATGAGATGGATTCCTTGGTTCAATAAATAGTCCTCCAAATCCAATTATATATTTATAATAAATCTAGAACTTGTTTCACAATTTTGAAGTCACAAATTCCTTGACAAACGACTTGATTTACTTATTTTGTAATTAATGCATGGGTTAGATACAACATTATTGGAGTCTTTTAATGCCTGTTGGCGCGTGGTTTCAAGAAACGTTCTTTGAGTTTTCCTATCTCTCTTGTACTTTATACGCTTACTTATGATCGTTCATCTTGCGTCCTTCCATATTCGACATCTAAAATTGCGTGACGTTTCAGACAAGGGAGTCCATTTGGAATTTTTTGGCTATGACAGGCTCCCTCCAATACTATATATATGCACCATGTTGTTGTTTATTTTCATTTTTCTTGATCATATAGGATGTGCTTTGCTACCTTATTCACTATTGATTCTAGGGAAAAATTTATTGTCCCCAATTGATTTCTTTTCCATGTTATCATTATTCCTTCATTTTCCTTCCTAATTTCATTGTATTTTCGTGATGAATCATTATTAGATCTTATACCCTTACTTTATGCAACAAGGCATAGTTTTAGAATTGCCATAATATTTCACCTACCATGCTACAGTTGCATATCTATGGCTATCTTGCATCTTTCTCAAATATGCATTTGCGAGGAAGCACCATGCAAGGCATGATTTTAGATATTGTGATAAACCCTCGTGTATTTCATTCCCGATACATGCCTAGTCAACTTGTAGAGGCTGCTTCGGGCAAAGGGATTGAATTTATTCTCCATTCCTACCTCATCTTCTGACTCCGAGAATCTTTGCTAGAATAATGGTTATGCAGGGTGACTTAATAAGTCGAAAATGTCTAACGGCCACTTCATAGTTTTTACTTTGCATAAAATGCCTTGTAGCTTGTAGTTTTTACTTCGTTATGATATGCCTTTTGACTATGTAATAGACATAGTTCGCAGGTATCACTTGTCTTGTAGCTTTCCTTTTCATTATTGAGAATTTCTATTTTGTTATATTTTCCAACTTCGCGAACATTATTCTATTTTGTTTTCGGTTTGCGTAGTAAATATTAAACCAACTCGATTGGCTTCGTATAATAGAAAGGAACTTTCGTGATTAATATTAACTCTACTGAGTTCGTAAGTATTGGTTATCAATTTATTGATAATACTTTCTCAAGCACGTGCCATTCCAAAGATGTTTGAAAGGTTCACCATCATTTTCTGCAAGCTTATATGTTCCTGCTCCTAAAACCTCGACTATACTGTCTTTCCTTTTTTGACCCAACGAGCTGGAGCTCATTTCTTTGTTTGCGACAAATATTTTATTTAGGACTAAGTCTCCTATCTCGAAGTTTTTCTTGCGAACCTTAGAGTTGAAATATCTTTCCATCATATTTCTGGCATGCTGTGAGTTTAACTCGAGAATCATCTCTCTTTTCCTCTAAGAGGTCTAGGCTAGTGTTCATGAATTGTTTGTTTTATTCTTTGCCATGCCCTATACTTCTTGCCGAACTTATACTAATTTCCATTAGCACCATGGCCTCTATCCCTAAGCGAGGGAGAATGGGGTTTCTCCAGCGGTAGTTTTCGTGGTGGTTTGATACATCCATATGATCTATGGTAATTCGTTACCCCATAATCCCTTCGTCGAACCGAGTTTCCTTTATAGGATTTTTTTTATAGCTCTACTTGCCCGTTTGGCTTGAGGATAAAGTGTTTATAGATACTCACCTGAATGTGTGATTGCTTTCGACTTCTTTCCTTGAAATCGTGTTCCATTATCTGAAATATTTGAGTTGGATACTCCAAATCGGCATATAATATTTTTTCCATATAAACTTACTGGTGTTAGCTTTGGTAACGATTACAAAAGGTTCAACTTCTACCCGCTTAGTAAAATAATCCACCCACAATCATAAATCTCGTATTGGATCTTCCCTTGGGCATTGGTCCTACGAAGTCAATTCCCCACTTGGCAAAGGGCCAAGGGCTACTACTGGTTACTAGCTCTTGTGCAAGTTGTCAAAGAATGGATGCAAATGTTTGACATTTATTACATTTCCTGATAAAATTCATTGCATCCTTTCTCATATTAGGCCAATAATATCCCAGTTTTTTTTTAAAATTTTTTTATTAAAGAGTATCAACTAGTGTGATTACCATTTATGCCTTCATGGATTTCTTTCATTACGTATGAAGCCTCGTCTACGCTTATGTACCTGAGCGGAGGAAGTGTACCCTCATTTGAATAAGATGTCACCTTGTAGTGTGCATCTAGCAACTCTTATTCTTAATATTTGTGCTGCCTTTTTATCCTCAATGAGTACTTTGTCCCTAAAAAATGACGTATTGCATCTACGAAGTTTTGTCCTGTGTCCATAAGATTTCCTCTCTGGCCAATTGATAGTTTTTGTAGCAATTCTACGAAAATCATATTAAATAGCTCCATATCATTTGAAGTTGCTAGCTTTGATAAGGCATTTGAATGCTCATTTTCCTCTCTAGAAATTTGGATAATTTCAAACTTATCGAAGCATTGAAGTAATAATATTGCTTTTGAGAGGTACGCAGCCATTATTTTATCCTTGGCTGGGAATGTACCATTTATTTAGTTTATCACCAACCGCAAGTCACTTTTTATCTTAATATTCCATGCCTACATTTTTTTGCCAACCATAAGCATGCGAATAATGCTTCATAATTAGCCACATTATTTGTTGCTTTAAACGTGAACCTTAATGCACAATTCAATTTATACCCTTCTGAACTTGTTAATATTATACCTACTCTCGAGCTAGTTTCTCCCAACGATCCATCCATAGACAACTTCCACATTTTCTATTCAAGCTCCGCCTCTGATAATGGAACATCTTACAAGTTCGCATTAAAATCGACTAATGTCCGTGCTTTAATTGCCGATCGTCCTTTAAACCATATCTCAAGTTGCCTCATTTCTACTGCCCATTTTGTTAGCCTTCCTGATGCAGCAGGCTTTTGTAATAATTGTTTGAGTGAAAAATTTGTTAATACTTCAATACTATGGATCGGAAATACGTCGCGCAAGTTTCGCGATGCCATAACTAAGGCAATGGCCAGCTTTTTCATATCTTGGTACCTCGTCTCTACTCCCTACAGTGCTTTACTTACTTAGTAGATTGACAATTGATGTTTCTATTCCTCTTCTACTAATACCGAGCTAACTGACACTTTCGATACTACTAAATATAGTAATAGCTTTCCCCATTTTAGGGTTTATCTAATAGGGGTACTCTTTCTATGTGATCCTTTAGGGCTTGGAATGCTTGTTCGCATTTGCTAAACAGAAGAAAGGAAAACATTTGTTCGTAGCTCGAGATACAAACCTGCTTAGGACAATGCCTCTTCCTATTAGGTTTTGCACTCCTTTTTGTTCAGATAGGGACCGCATTTTTGTGAAGGCCTAAATTTTATTGGGCTTCGCTTCAATGCAACGCTGATTGACCATGTAACCAATAAATTTTCCAGATTTTACACCAATTACGCATTTTAGCGGATTGAGTTTCATCCTATATTTTCGCAATACATTGAAAGCCTCTTCTAAGTATCTTAAAGTGATCTTTAGCCTGAAAGGTTTTTACAAGTATATTTTTTAATATGTTACCCCCAACATTTTTTTATCCCAAATGACATTATTTTGTAGCAATACAGTCATCGATTTGTCACGAATGTGGTATGTTCCTCCTCAGGCTCATAAATAAGGATTTGGTTATATCTTGATTACGCATTCATGAAAGTTAACAGCTCGTGTCCTCTAGTAGCATCCACTAGCCGATCAATTCTAGGGGTGGGAAGCCATCTTTTGGACAACCTTTATTCAAATATATAAATTCTTGGTAGGTTTGCCGTTTTCAATTGCTTCTTGGTTTTAGGACCAAATTGCATACCCAAACTAGGTAGCAAGCTTCATGAATAAAGTCATTTTCCAATAGCTTATCCACTTCACTTTTTAGTGCCTTGTTTTTTAGACGCTCATTGGCTGGCTCCTTTCTATTTTAGCGTTGATCTTGGTAACGAGCTTAAAGACGTGACGATAACTTTGGGATCAATTCCCATCATGTCCGTATGCTTCCAAGTGAACAAAACTAGTTTGCGGTTAGGAAGTTTTTTAGCAAGCCTTTCATAAGTTCACTCAACTACCGATTTTGAGAGTTTTGCTTGAATCTTATAAGCTAATGGAAAAGATTTCTAGTTCTTCGACCACTGCTTCTTCTGATGTGCACATAGTTATACTGTGGTTGATAGAGTTATCAATTTTTAGTTATCTGAGGGCTACTCGTTTCAACTATAGCAACGATATTTCTAGGCTCTCTCGGGCCTCTTTTTTGGTTGCTTTTATATTTATTGTGTGCAATTCCTTAATTGTACTTTAAATATATTTCGCATGTATTGGTGGAATATCTAACATACGTATGACAAAAAAAAAAGATTATTTTTGCTTGTCTTAGAGCAGGTTGTCCAAGATTTTATCGTATGCAGATTTTCCTTTTATGATGTCAAAATTCATATATGCTTGGCACGACCGGGACTCCTTTTTAATCTACACTAGTACAGTAGCTTGTCAAGGACTCCTCGGGTAAAGTGATAAGGGGCCAACACAATCAAAGGGTTACTCTTTCGTATCCGATCAAGTGCTCCATCGTATAGTGTTTTTTTTGTACCTTCGTTATCGAAGAGTAGGCAATGATGATATACACTCGCTATTACTGCATGGATCACAACTACCTCATCCTCAATGTCTAAAATTTCAATTCTAGGTTTAGTACATCTAATTGAAGAGGTTAATGATTTTGTGTTACCTGTGAGTTTACCTTTTCCTATATGCCTACCTTCCAGGTTACGTATGAGAGTAGCTCATTATGTCATCAATGCTATTAGATCTTCAGCCATTTTTCGGATGTTTTCGGTTTTCAAATTTATTCTTGTATTACCCGAAAGACTGCTACTTTTTGAATTCTTGTTACTTGGCGCTAAATCCGATGGTTGATTTCTTCGTGCTCGTTTTATTTTCTTTTATTTATGATATTTCTCAGTTAGCGTGTTGAAATTTATGGTTACTTTGCTCAAGTTTTTCACTGACAGCACCAATTTGTTGATGATACAAATCGGATCAACAAATCCTACTTACCTAGCTACAATTTTCCTTTTTTAAACTCACTAATTTGGATGCTCAAATATGAACGAGAAGTAAAATAGCTATTTAGAGTGAGATACCTGAAATGCATGCCTTCTTCTTCAAATGAGGGGATATTCATAGATTTCCCTCTGAAATTTGGGGTAATTTGGTCTTTTTTGGAGAATCACAGATGGCGGCTCTTCATTGGCTATCTTTTAGGTGATTCGGTTAAGAATAACGTTTTATTCACTTGTTCACGTGCCTTTTATTGATAGCATGTAGCCGGTTTGGATGCGAAAAACGGTTCATGACTTTTTAGGTGAGCCTTCCGCTTTTTTGTTGACTTCGCGTGTCACTTTAAGCCTTGCCAATAGGGATAAGTCTTATGAGATTTATTCCTTGGTTCAACATACACTACTCTAAACCATTGTCAGACCTAAGAATTTTGACTTTATTTCTCATTTGGTTTTCTATTAAAACCTTCCAACTTTTAGACTTGGTAAAGCTTCTGGTTTGCGTTTTAAAAAGATTTAAAACCATTCTGGAAAAACCATCAATTTTGGTCATGTATCTATTACCCATATGATTATGGGTAGACTTACTAGCAGGACCCACCAAGTCAAGAGTGTGAGATATCTAAGATAGCCTTAAGACTTATGAATCCAAGTGAAAAACTGAAGTCTGTGTTGCTTATCTATAACACAAGGGTAACACAATGAGATACTATTTATTTGGTGTTCACCAAATACACTTTGTGCCTAAAAGAGCAGCAATACTTTAAGGCTAATTTTTCGTAGGCTTTTATGTTAGAGGCTAGCATTATCAGATAAGGTCCTTGATACAGCTGTGCCAGTGCCTAACACTTGTTCAGCCTTATCGACAAAGTCCATTTTTTATGAAGGCTTTCCTTTGCATTATGGATCTTTTCAAAAGATTTTCATAAAATCATCACTGATTTTCCGTAAAAACCATTTTTTTTTGTTTAATGAAGCTATGGAAAGTAGATCCTTACCTAGATCCTTAGCAGATGCTTCAGCCATATTTCCTTTATCTTTATTGCATTTTTTGTTCATTTTTTTCTCTAAAAAATTTTTTTTACGTACTGGAGTAATTAAAGTTCACCTGGATTCCATGTCAGCCAGAAAAAGGTCCCATCGCATGCCTACGTATCTTTGAACATTTTTGCCTCGGCCATCAAGGACAGTTGAGCAAAAGATGCCTAGGCTACCGATGCTTCCCTCAGGAAGTGTGCAGAAAAGTGATTTGAGCCAGCAACAAGGCTAAAAGCCTCAATTTTGTCTCTAACACAGATGGGAACCAGAGTATGAATTGTGAGCTAATCAACTTGGACTTTTGTGCAATAAACCCCCGTGGGTGCAAATAACAAATTTCTGGATAAGTATCACAAAAGCACGAACGTCCATAAGCATTGAACATATGACTTAATCATGACTTCCAATATAATGATCAACTTGATGAAATAACTAAAATGCCAATGTAATTTCCTATAAATAAGATTTTGCACATCATAAAAGGAATCAACTTTCACTTTGAAAATTTTAAAGATTGAAAGATTATCTTCTCTAAAAATGCCTTGGATATACAGAGAATTCTTAGTCAGACCACTCTGAAATTAAATACTATCGCTAATCGAGAAGCAGTTTTCGGCCAACATCAAAAATAAACTTATCTATCGCCATTGGGACCATGCCCAAAGTTATTCATATATTCTTGGACTTCCTTATAGTAGACAATAGGTCAGCCTACAATCCATTCCTTGAAGGCCAGCACTAAAAAAGTTGAAGGCTACTACCTCTATCGAGGGCAGAGTAGTAACTGTGAAAGGGGATCAAAGAGGATTCTTGAAATGTTAACTAAATTCCATTCGCGAAGCCACTTCTTTGCCTAAGACGAACTTCATCATGATGGTGGACACAATGATGGGAGAAGTAGTGATCAATGGCACCCATGGTGATAGATGGTCAATGCAGAGAATGGATGACCTTGAACTACGAGCAATCGAGTAAAAAGCACAGGTTTATACAGTTAAGAAACTTAGAAGTGTACCTATAAGCTAAGACAACACCAAATTACTTCAGGTCATAAATGACTTGTCTGAGAAAATGGGAAGGAAACTGAAGATATTTTTAAAATGGAACTTGAATTCGTTCGCATGAAGGAACTAAGATATGGTGGGGATTGATCCAAAAGTGCCATGTTACTCGAAAATTGATCTGAAGTCTTACTCCTACAAGAAGAAGAGGCGACCCCTCAACCTGAAAAGATACTAAGCCTTGAAAAAAAAAAGTTTGACAAGCTAATATTGATGGCTTCATCCAAGAAGCACACTATTCGAGCCGGGGAGACAAGCCAATCGTAGTCCCAAAGTCCAATAAGGAGTCTTGAGTATGCATTAACTTCTCGGATCTAAACAAGACATGCCTATATAATAGCTTTTCCCTACCTTGTATTGTTTAACTAATTGATGTGACGGCAAGGTATGCCATGATGGGTTTCATGGATTCTTACTCAAGCTACAATTTTAGACCGCGACTTAAAATGATAAAATGTTTTTCCATTTGGAATGGAGAATGTAGGGGCCACTTACCAAAAATTGGTCAATCAGATGTTTGCGGATGAGATATGAAAAATATGGAAGTATACGTGGATGATATTCTTGAAAAAACCCCAAAGACTAGTGAGCACATACCCCACCTCGAAAGCACATTCAATATTCCCTGACACTATCGATTGAAGCCCATTCCATTACAATATTTATTTGAGGTCGCCTCAGGCAAGTTTTGGGGGTTTATGGTTTATGAAAAAGTGATGGAGTCCAATTCAAAAGTGATTAGGGTTGTCTTGGAGAGGTAATCTCCATAAAATCCAAAGAAGTTGCAGAGCCTCACCAAAAGGATAGTGGCGATCAATCACTTTGTGTCAAAGTCCACAACCCTCAAGTAGGGGCAGATACAAAGGGTGGCATGGGGGGTCACGTGACCCCCCCCCCCCCCCCCCCCCCCCCCCCCCCCCCCCCCCCCCCCCCCCCCCCCCCCCCCCCCCCCCCCCCCCCCCCCCCCCCCCCCCCCCCCCCCCCNGGGTCACGTGCCCCCCCCCCCCCCCCCCCTCCCACACCTTTTGGCATTTTTATTTTTTCAAGTTTTTGTCTCAATTTCCGAAGTCATTATGGGATGTCAAATGAATCAAAATATTACAGTTTTTAATAACATTTCAAAGTGCTCACGACATAGTTTTCTATGTCATTAAAGGCCTGCGACATGGCCAACTATAGCAAATGTTACGACTTGTCAAATTAGGCCATTCCAAACTAATAGAATTTTGATTACATACTAACTTTAAAAATTCTCCGACAATCGTACGCTAGCCGAATCAACAAATCATTTATATCATCTCGAAGCTCATTTTGAGAACTACATCATAGGTATATTGAATAGTACAATCAGACATCGAAAAATAGTTAAAGGTGTGTCAAACGCACATTTAACAAAGAGGCGTCTAACTCGTCTTTTCTTTAAAAAAATCAATTATTTCATTAAAATTTATTGTTTTTGCATGACAAATTTCTCGATATAATTTACTTCATTTTATTAGAAATTTTACATGGTGTATGACATTAAAAAAATTCGAAATTTTACATTAAAAAAAGTCATACCCCACAATATTTGGATGCAAATTCACATGGGGTATGATTTTTTCTTTTTTTTGGATGCATTTGAATGTAAAAGTCTTCACAATTTTTTTGTAAGTTTGATTATACTCCCTAACTCAAAACATCGGTGTCTGCCATTACCTCAAGGATGTTTGAATGGACTCCGAAGTGTGAAGAGGCCTTTGTGGCCATGAAGAATTACATCTGCCGAACTCCTCTATTTTCTATACCTGACTAAGAAAAGTCTTGAAAATCTATTTTGGTCATCTAGGTACACGCAACTAGTGTTGTACTTGTTCTAACGACGGGTTGCAACAATTGCCGGTCTACTATGTGAGTAAAGCCATTTAGATTGTCGAGATGAGATTTTTGAACATGGGGAAAATGGCACTGGCCTTGATAACAGATTTTAGGAAATTGGGTCAATATTTTGAGCACATACCATTGAGGTAATGACCAGTTTTCAGTTGAGGTACATTTTGTAGAAGCCCTATGCAAGGGAAGATTAATGAAATGGGCAATTGAATTCACCCAATTTGACATGAAGTTCTAATCAACTATCAAGAATCAAGCCTTGGCAAACTTTGTTTCTAAGTTTATGGAGGGACCCATAATGTCCATAGATGTCAAAGAGCCTAGGTCAACAAAATAGAGGTAATGGAAGCTTTTCATTGACGCCGTTCAAAGAATATTGGTCAAGAGTAGGGATTATTCTTAGGAGAGGCTTGCCACATTAGAAAATGGCTATACACTACAATACAAGGCTGATAAGGAAACTCTTCCAGATCGAAGACTTTGCGATGAGAAACATTTTTCCGGTAACGAAAGAAGCAGGTTCAGGCACCCTCGATCAAAAATGGGAGGGACCTTAAGGGATTACTGATGAAGTCTTACCTGGAACATGTAAAATTGCCTATATAATACGGTTTCGTACAGCCTCACCCTTAGAATGTCGAGCATTTGCAGATATATCATCGGTAATTTTACCAAGACCAGCTGCTTATTCAAGTGTATTTCTAGGCCCCGCAATTTATCATGGACGATTATTAAATTTACTCCTCAGCTCAACAATTTAACATAATTATACGATTATCATTTGTATATTTCCTGCTTGAGAATTTATAATTATTCTTGATTGTATATTATCGAATCGAAATTTATCACGATTGTTCGATTAAGTTTATCATTTGATCCGGTATTTAACTATGCTTGATTGTTAAGTACCCTTTGGACTCAGTAACTGATGTGTTTTAACTCAATAAAAGCAAAAATCACAGAGATGCAAATCAGAAGTAAATTTCATTAATTTAAACAATTACATAAGAAGGAAATGACCGAAGTCTTAGTCGCCTCACAGGATCGGCATAAAGTGGACAACTAGAAATAGGTAGAGGCTGGTCGATATTTTGAGGTTCTTCGTCTTGAGAAGGATTGACAGTGTCCTTGGTTAAATTCCCTCTGGACCCTCAATAGGTTAAAGAAATTATAACTGACAGGCTCGGTCTCTTCATCATAATCGACTATTCGTTTAGAGAACTCAAGGCTAGTCTCAAGTCTCCGTTGTGCGAGCAATCTCACTTCTTTCATAGCCTCTGCTCTCGAAAATCATGCAAGACTTTGTCAATAAGATTCTTGTGAGGGTGTAGGTCAAAAGAAAAGGAAAATGTCTAAAAAAGAAATAGTGAACCCCCTCTTTAACAATCATTCAAGAAGAACCTACTAAGCGGCAAAGTTGAATCTCAATTTAATCAGCGATACAAAATATATATCGTTATTACCAATTTTTCATCGATTATTGTTAGACTCCAACATCTTGCCTTATATAGCAAATTTAATTTATGCATAATTTGATTTAGTTTCCTTAGAGTGCAGGTTCTTTTTTGTTTATTCTTCTTGTAATATATAAGCGTAATTATTCATTAGAAACTTAACCTTTTGGGTGGCTCAATAACCCGTCTTCTCATCCTTTGGTTGGTTTATCAAATTAGTTTGTATTATTTTCATGGTATAAGAGCCGCAATTTGTGAGTTGGAGTCCATCCTTTCATCTCATTTCTTCTCAAACAATCCGTGAAATTGAAAAGAATTAAAAACCCTAAATTTGTGTTGAGCCGCCACTAAAAATACACAACATCTCTCAAATCCGACTTCCGATTGGATTCCAATTTTTGTGTTCCTGGTAATGAGACGATCATACATGACCGTTCATGTTATTTCGGGGGAGCGTGAACGAGTTGGTGGAGACTGTGGCGACGCGTGAGGGCAATTATGCGTCTTTCGAGGCAGGTTCAAAGGGACAGTTTATTCCTTGGTGAGTTTCTAATCATTTGGTGGAACTACTCGTTCCTTTCTCTTTTCAGCCAAAGTTCCAAGTGTATTTGGGGGACGCAAATCTTATTGGCCAATCTCTTGGAGGTTGAAAGAATATATCCATTAGAGAATCTTGGGGATATAAAGAATGTCTCCGATCGAAAAAAATATATATATAAGCTTCTGATTCCCTCGAGCATTAATTCCTCGAAACAAATAAAAATCCAAACTAGCTTTGGATTGAAAAAACAACCCACATAAAAGGCCTCAGATTAAAAAAATATCTAGGTCAAAACCATCTTGGGATTGAAAGAACATCCACCATAAAAAAGTCCAGACTTAAAGAATATCTAGGTCAGATCATACTGGGATTGAAAGGCTATCTCCATTGGAAAAAGACCTAGGGACAGGGCCGGATGCAGACATTTGGAGTTAGAGGGCACAATCAAACCTTATACAAATCGAATATTTTGTTCTTAATTTTTGAATGATTCATACTTGACTCGAAATAATGCAGATTTATATTTAAAAAACATTTTTTCATTATTGTTTTACTAATCATTTTAGTTAATTTAATTTCGAATAGTCATTTTATTAATGTTTTGTTTTTCACAAGCAGAAAAAAAAATAAACGTTTAAAATCTTATAATGTATTTGATACAAACAATCAATTCAAGTAATCGAAGGAAAAACATATAACTAATATTCAATACTAATAATCAATCAAATAAACACAATTCATTAAATATAAGTCAAATTGGATATAATGAGTTCGGACACATTCTATATACACAGTTTGATAGGAGAAAATGCAAATTTAAGTTCTAATTACTTGAATATTTGATTGTAAAGTGAAGATTTGTAGTAAATGTAATAATTTGTAGTGAAATTATATACAAATTTTAAAAAATTAGAAGAGTTAAGATTTTGTTAAAATGCGAGAGGAAAAGAATAAGAAAGAGCAAGAGCAAGAGAAAAAAAATTTAAAATTTATTGTGATTTTACCTTGTTTGATGGAGATTAAAATCAATTTTTTAGTAAATTTTAATAAAAATTAAACAGTTATGGATTACATGAAATATGTTATTAAAATTAATTGTTAACTTTGATTTTAATTAAAATTTAAATTTTAGTCGATACCAAACATAATTTTTAAAAAAATAAAAATAAAAAAGTTGGGGGTCACGTGAACCCCCCACCCCCCAGACCCCCCTAGGTCCGCCCCTGCCTTGGCACTAAGAGAAAATCTCTAGATAAAATCTCAGGGATTAATATAATATCTCCAAAAAGTCCAATAGCATGCCCGCTTATTTTTGAAATTTGCACCTCAGCTGTCGAGGCACAATTGAGCTAAAGATGCATTGACCGTTGAGGCTTCCCAAAACAACGGAGTGTGCAGAACCATAAAATTTGGCAAGAAAAGTGATTGGTAGCCTCAGCCAACAAGACCAATGGCCTTGATTTATCCTCAGACACGGATGAAAACCTTAGAGTGAATTCTAATAAAATCAACGTGGACTTTAGATGCTTGCAATGAAATTCTAGACAAGTGTCTCAAAAACACAAACATCAATAAACATCAAAAATAATACTTTATCATAACTTCTATTGTATCGATGAAAGAATGTCAACTCTAAAAAATAACTAAAATGCCCTAAAATTGACTATAAATAAGACCATTGCACAATAGAAAAAATATCCAAATTTTCACTCTGAAATTCCTAATGATTGAAAGATTATATTCTCTAAACAGAATCTCGGATTGAAAGAGCATCTTGGATTGGATATCTCAAAAATTGAAATATTCTCTCCAATCAGAAAATATTTTCAGTCAACAAAATGACGGAATATCTATCTCTTTCCTATACAAGCATTTGGCTTCTAAAACATACCCCCCAAAAAAAGCGGGAAAATCTGCCGAAATTTGGAGGGAAAAACTACTGTTGGTTTTTAAAAAAGTATCCACTTTTTGAGATTAACAACAATCTTTTATTAAGTGTCATATTTTACCACACTCAAAGGACGTTTTTTCCTCTCTAGATTTATATCTAGACTTATCTTATCCTTTTTTTTGTGTTCTTTCTTTTGGTTTTCTCTAGTTATACTTCTACCTCTAGCAAGTGGCCTTCATTCTAGTACTATCATATCTAGAGGATTTAAGCTATGACTCCCTATTTTTCAATGAGTTAAGAACATCAAGGGTAAGATTGTTTCTACCATATTTTATAGCATTCGTGTTTTCTTTAGCAGATTCTGGAATATAATTCACGGGTATGATTGATTTTAATCTATCATACTACATGTGAATTTTATTCTTGAAAGATCTAATCTGAACAAGAAAAGTTGTTACAGCAAGAATATTTTATTGGGTAAAGATAACCATATAGATTTCAGTCAATTATCCCAAAGACTTAGCATTATCTAATTTACCTACTTTTTGAGCACTGAGTCAAATAAGTGAAGTTGATGTGTATGCTAATTCATTTGCCTTAGTTTTTTTGTACATCAGTGTACGTATCATGGTAGCTTTTCATCTAGGGCTTTGAATATTATTAATACCGCAAGTGCACGGTTTGTTAATAAGTAGTAAAATGGATTTTGAATCCAAGTATTGTACCTACAGAAATTATATTAGTTTAAATTCGAATTAACTTAACTTTACTCGAAACTATGAAAATTGGTGATTTTTCTTTGACTAAATTGTCACTGATGTACTTATGAAGGCAAGACTTAACTTAACGAAAATCGATTCAAGATTGTCATTAATGCAAGTTTGATGAAAATATGATGATAAAAAGCATATTAGATCCCGAATCACCTTATATGAATCCCCTTTAGCCCCAAACCTTTCAATTTGACAATATGATTCAGTTATGAAGATCAACATTCCTAAATTGTTTAACAATCACTTTCAAGTATAATTAAACATATCACCACATTTGCTAGACTATATTTTTATGACGTATGCGAATATACAAGAATGTTTTAAGAATTCGTGAATACTTAAATATTACATAGAGCGTAATAGTATATTTCTATGTCCTATCGGAGTCTACAACAATTGACACTATATCTAACTTATCTAATCTTTCGAAGTAAGAAAAGTCATAAAAGTAATACAACTATTGCGAATATAATTTTACAAAAAATAAATCTATGTCAATCATTCAATAATCAAAAACGTACATTGAATAACAAAAAGAAACAAAATCCGGAGTTGAAGGCTTGTAATACAAGATTCATTGTAATCCTAGCAAAAAAAATGTTTAGCTACTCATAATGTCGGAATTAAACAAATAAAGCTTAAAAGATATTACCAATAAATTGACGTAACGTGATTAATTCCAAATTCCTTCCACGGTTGTTGACGAATTATTGCACAAAAATCTCGAATGACCCTTCTCTCTCTGCTGCCCGTGTCCGTCTGCCGTCTGTGTCACTCCTCTTTTTATCTCCCAAACTGTCGCCAACTGTTGTAGTCCAAAAGGGAGTCCAACAAGGAAACAAGTTCCTTTCAATTTCAATTTCCTTCCTTCCACTAATGCGCTGGCAGATTTGATAATCCAAAAGGAAGTCCAAGTCCGATAAATTCCATTCCCATTGCAATTCCAAGTTGAGGCCCATTCCAATACCAATGCCCATTAATGCATTATTTTTCTTTAAGCCCTCAATTCTTTTAAAATAATGCAATTCAATCGTGGAGTCCATTTAATTGTGCAACCAATGTCCTTCTCAAATTCTAACTTGTGGAATTTGATCCCAAATTACAGCTTTTATTCAATTTCATCCTTCTTTCTTTTCTAAATGCTTAGAAACAGGTCCAATACTAAACAAAAGAAAATTATCCCAACTTCAGTAAAAATTAATGCATTTGGCGACATAAAATTTTAGTAATATTGCCTCAATAAGTGCACAAAATGTACCTATTGAACGCCCCCAAACTGAAACATGTGTTCGTTCTCGAACAAAACAAAATTTAGGCATAAACCATATTACTACCCTAAGCGATCATAAATAAAAACTCAACGTTGAACTACTTTCCATATGTCTCAGGTTCAAATTTAAGTAACACGTTGAAAGATCTAAACAATATCAAAAATAATTTTTTACTTATCTGATGCTCAACTTAGTGTGTGAGCACTTCGCTAACACTGAACTCACACCCATATTAAAACATAACCAACCTAGTGTTGTTAATTTACTCATAGTCCCAGTCCTCTTGTGGTTCATTTTTCACACCTCTCATGCAAGATCACTCATTTTGCTTTTCTTTCTATTCCCCAGATATTTCTAACATACGTGGGGTTCCTAAAAATCATTATTATGCATTTTTCCACACAAAGTGATAAGAATTAGACATTTGTAAACCTAGAAGAAAGATCGTAAGTATTTGTCAAAGTCACACCACCGGTCTCTAAAGTTCAAATCTCGAAGTCCTCATCGGGTACCTCTTTCTTTTGATAATATAAATCTCTTTCTTTTTCTTTCCCTATGAATATATATTGACTTTTTTTTTTACATCTTATGTGCAAGATTCTCTCCATTATACTTTCTAAATAACCTTTATAGTGAGTTTTAGGCCGATAGCTCTCAACTCTGATGACTATAGGGCGCCAACTTGTAGATGCCCTAACAGGCTTAATCATTCGAGTCATAAAGGTAGCAAATAGGAGAATACAATGTATTACATTTTCTTTTGATATGGGATTCGAATTTTGAAATTAGTCAATGCCTTTTCTAAACTCATTAACTCAAACTCCTTCAACCAACTGTGAGATCTGAGAATTCCATACCATCGAATTTCTATGGAAACAAGCACTAGCCTTTCCACCCTAAATTGCTTAGCACATTGGTTACTACATTAAAGATCTAGGAATTCAACTCAATCCTAGGTCAACACATCAACAATTTAATTCATATAATCAAGTCATGCTCTAAAATAAGTGATGAGTCAATAATGGCTATGTTCCCATATAATCAAGTCTGATATGGATAAGTACTCAAGTAAAAACAAAAGTTATGATCTTGTCCAATGTTCTAGCTAAAGTTATACTCAATTCAAATAAATAAGTATCATCATAGGCGACAAGCTATTTAACTCTATACTGACACAATTTTTGAGTTAAAAAAAAAAACTAGACTTAAAATTAAATTAATAACACACAAATTATTCAGACAGATTAAATCAAAAGAAGATCTAGATTTTCCACCCCAAACTTAATTTTTTTTATTGTCCACAATGTAACACTATAAAGCTCAAATCATAAAAATTTAATAAAAGAGAGGAAGTTTAGACTCATCGGATAAGTGTTGGCTAACGGAATTGACCTTGAAACTTGTAGAATGTTGTTTTTTTCCCTTTGTTCTTTTCTTCTTCAAAGTGATCTCTCTTTCTTTGTGCTAATTTTTTCTATAAATAAGATTTTAAGTTATATTAGCATCAACCAATAAAAACTAAAATCAAGATCCTAATAAAAACATAATTCAAACACATCAACTACTTATCCAATCTATCTTAATTCCATATATACATATATATATATATATATATATATATATATATATANGATAAGTGTTGGCTAACGGAATTGACCTTGAAACTTGTAGAATGTTGTTTTTTTCCCTTTGTTCTTTTCTTCTTCAAAGTGATCTCTCTTTCTTTGTGCTAATTTTTTCTATAAATAAGATTTTAAGTTATATTAGCATCAACCAATAAAAACTAAAATCAAGATCCTAATAAAAACATAATTCAAACACATCAACTACTTATCCAATCTATCTTAATTCCATATATATATATATATATATATATATATATATATATATATAGAAGAGTTCCAAGAAAAAAATCTCATGATTATAAGTAATAATACTTTTTGGGTAAAACTTGAACTTTTCATAATTTCAAAATATCGAATATATTAATGATGAAAATAATTGGTGATTGTGGGAATATGAAATTCTGATATGTGAAGGAGAGGGAGAATTTTGAAAATTTTAGATAGCTCGTACAAATTATCCTCGATGGGGCTTACATGAAGAGTCGATTCACTTGGCAAGGTTTAAGGAAAGTTACCCACAGAAGACTTTCATGAAATAGTCGACTCACTTGGCAAGGCCTAAGCCATAACAAGGAAAGAAGAGGTGGTAGCAGGTTATTCCTTGTCCACGCATATGAAATAGTCGATTCTCTTGGTAAGACTTGGGCCATATCGAGAAAATAAGAGGTGGCTCATGTAGGTTATCCCTTCTTTGAGAGTTATAGAATATAGCAAACTTGCTTGGTAAGAGAACTAGTCATAGTGAAGAAAGAAGGGATGGCTCGTGCCGAGACTTACTTAAAATAGTTTACTTAGCAAGGTCTTGGTCACACTGAGAAAATAAGAGGTAGCTCTTGTAGGTTATCCCATGATGAGACTTAAATAAAATATTCCACTGACTTGACGAGGCTTTGACCATAGCATAGAAAAAAAGAGGTGGCTTGTACCGGTCATCCCCTTTCGAGATTTACATAAAATAGATCATCTCATGTAGCGAGGCATCTCGAGAAATGAGGAATAATAAAAAAGGTGATAATGTTGTTGATGTGCTCAAAAGTAGCTTTTTATAAATACAAAGGATAATTTATAAGGGTTGGACAACTATTCCAGTCAACACATTTGTTAATAATACTTGCCTAATTCAAGTCTTCTATCTCATAAATACCTTGAATATTTTTCAATGATGTGATAGAGGCCTTCCCTAGTGGAGCCCAATATATCAACACCAGTGTTAGGCAAATTGTTATCAAATGACCTCGCGGGTGATGATGTAAGTTCATTGTTTATTCAATCGGCATCGACTAGATGACTGAAGCAATATATCGACACCACAATTGTTTAAACCTATCTTATAACATATTTGAGTCATTTGAAGTAGCCTAACTTAATTAGTGCTACTCATAGCCCGATCCATAACCTTTGAATTGTTTTTTGGTTGATAGCCCCATTATTTACTACCTATTGGGCCTTATTACCTTTATATTAAAGCCCACCTCAACCCTTATATATATGCTACCCATCACTGTTGATGTGTACATGTGAAATTGATTATTTGCTTTCCCTTTGGTTGAGAGAAAAAATGGCTACTTCTTGCTCTTGGCTTCGTGCTTCCTGTTTTGTGCCTTAATTTTCATCTCTTCCTTAGCCTTTGTTGGCAATCTGAAAGCAACCGGGTGTTTGCGGATTTTGATTTATAGATTTTGGGTTAAAAATGGTGGTGTTTGATTATATATATTGTCGATACTGAGCCTGAATCTTTGGTGATTGAAAATTCTCCTTCAACATTTGGTATTAGAGTGCCGTTTTGGTGTGGATTTTGGTGAGAGGTCGACCAAAACTTGACAGTTTTTTAGTTTTGGAAATTACCCCGTTTTCTTCCCAAATAATCAAACCTGCAACTGTGATTTCTAGACAATCCAAAAGGTATTTAGTGAAACGGAGATCGATTTTGAGACGTGTAGACGAAGGAGGTTTTGGAGGTACGACACGTGGCAGTGCGTGGTGATTTCAGCGAGGCGTGTGTGGCTTCCTCCGGCGAAACTTTCTTAGGCAGTTTTATCATAACACTATTTCTAACATATTTGCGGTGTTAGTTTTCAGTGCTGCATTAGATCGGTTGCTGCATACTTTAAGGCGAATAGTGGTGGCCCTAAAGTGTTAAAATTATATTCCTCAAAATTTACGGACTCAGATAGGTCCGCTCTGGTAAATTGGCTAATCTCATTTAAATTTTAGCATTAGTGCATCATTGTATTGGGTGACATTAGGATTGGGGTAACCATGA
>CAIGRP010033688.1:0-10510 GCA_903798385.1 Fraxinus cuspidata
ATAAAAATAATAGAACAAGAAGAGAATAAACTATAAGAGTTAAAACTCAAGTGTCTATTTTAATGAGAATCAAGATCAGTATTTATAGGATCTAAAATATACTCTCTACACTAGATCAAACTAAACTATGAATCAAGATAAAACTAAATAACCATTTATAATTATCTCAAAATTTTACAACACTAACCACATTTTTATATCAATGACTATTCCATATTATCTAAATTAGATTCGATATTTTCTAAACTTGTTTACACTAATTGCATAAATGGTCCCCCATGTTTTTGTCCAAATCTAAACACAACAGCCACGAGTGAAACAACCATGAGTGAAACCTAGATTTTAATAGGTGAAGTTTTTGTNTCAATGACTATTCCATATTATCTAAATTAGATTCGATATTTTCTAAACTTGTTTACACTAATTGCATAAATGGTCCCCCATGTTTTTGTCCAAATCTAAACACAACAGCCACGAGTGAAACAACCATGAGTGAAACCTAGATTTTAATAGGTGAAGTTTTTGTTTCGTGGTCCTTCATCATTAAAGAAGAGCATATATAATGCTTTCAAAAGGTCATTTCATATTATTGCATAATTGAGACAAATGTAAAAAATTTTAAACTACGTTTTTATACTGATGGGTATTACATGTTATCTAAATTAGACCCAATATTTTCTAGACTTAGTTGCACTAATTGCATAAAAGTTCACCAAGTCTTTCATCCAAATCTAAACACGTCATGAGTGTACAAAAATTGTCATATTAACTATTAGAGAAAGAGGTACCATAAATACTTTTAAAAGGTCACAACCTCATCTTTATATCAATGAGCATCACATGTTGACTAAATTTATATTAGATATTTCATAAACTAATTTGCAATACTTGTAGAAATGGTCCCTCCGTATTGTGAATCTGTGAATTTGAGACTATCATTTTTATCATGACTCTTATCGTCCTCTCCGTCACTTGTCGGTCCATGATCACCATCAAGGGTGGAATCAGCACTCGGTGAGATGGCACTGCCATTTGCACTGGCTCCATCAAAATTTACGGACGAAGCACAGCACGACCACAGCTTAGTTATAGCACAGTAAAGTTACAAGGAAGAATCAAAGGGGAAGACGAGTTTAATTGGGTCAGTTTTTTTTAGATTCAAGGCCTTTTCTTTAGTTGGGCTTTTAAAAAAATCAGCCCATTAAGAATTGCAAAGGAAACAAAATTAATCCCTGCCTTATTTGGGTTGGGGCCAGGGTGGGTAACTTCGTCTCAGGGCGGCTATGGGTAATGGGGACCCCGTTCTGCCCCGTCCCGTTTATTTTAATTTTATTATTTGTGTAATTCAATACTTTAAATGAAAAATCTTACGAAATTCATTAGTTTTAATAGAAAATGCCAACTGAGATTATTTAAAAAATATGACAAATAATAAAAACCTTAATTTACCAAATATATTTAAATAATTTAACTATAAGAATTGCAAAGGAAACAAAATTAATCCCTGCCTTATTTGGGTTGGGGCCAGGGTGGGTAACTTCGTCTCAGGGCGGCTATGGGTAATGGGGACCCCGTTCTGCCCCGTCCCGTTTATTTTAATTTTATTATTTGTATAATTCAATACTTTAAA
Source organism: Fraxinus cuspidata (assembly GCA_903798385.1). NCBI lineage: Eukaryota > Viridiplantae > Streptophyta > Magnoliopsida > Lamiales > Oleaceae > Fraxinus > Fraxinus cuspidata. The sequence continues at coordinate 1,631 of CAIGRP010033688.1, forward strand.
TGGAAAATCTTACGAAATTCATTAGTTTTAATAGAAAATGCCAACTGAGATTATTTAAAAAATATGACAAATAATAAAAACCTTAATTTACCAAATATATTTAAATAATTTAACTTTTAAAAATAAATTAAAAAATTAAAAAACATATTATTTTTCCACTTTAATGAATGTGGACAATAAATGAATTATCAAAAACATAAAAACAAAAAAAATTAAATGGGTAGTAAACTGAGCAAATTTCCCGCCTAGCCCAACTTAAACGGGTAATGGGGCGGGTAAGGGGCAGAAAATTACTCGGCGGGGGCAGGGGCGGGGGAGGTTATTGTGACCCCACCTCGCCATGTTGCCATTCCTATACCTGCCATATTGTCATCCCTAGAGTTGAAGCGATATTTTATATGTAATTGATTGGAGATTTATTATGTGAATTGCAATGATTTATTAAAATTTGTGAATACGTGATAAATGATAAATTGGAGAATTTGTGAATATGTGATTTTATGTGACAAATGATAAATTGAGAAATTTGTGAAGATTTTTAATATTGCTTAATTAAATATTAATAAACGATCTCTCTATTACAATTGTTGACCGTTGACCGTCAATGATCAACGATCAATTGACCTCCAATCTTTGGTTCACTACTAACAATCATAAGAAATATACGTGCATTATTCACTTCCAATAAATGTAAGAAAAGAAATAAACAAAATAAAGACTTTTTCTTTATCTGAAATAACAAAATGATTAAAGGAAATATAATTATTTTTTCATCTTTGATCTTTATAAAATAATTGCAACCGAAATGTATAACTAGAAGTCTAGAACCACCCCGTCTCTCTCAACATTTCCTCTCTCTAGATTCTTAACACGCTTTTCAAAACAGTAATCTCAATTGGCCATTTCTCCAAAACCCCAAACCTTATGGTTCAATTTTCAATCTTGGAGTAGGGTGGTTGCCTTGTCCACAAGTAATCAATCATTTGAACTTCCACAAAGGGAAAAAAAAAAATTTTAATTTTACATAGTGGAATAAGTTGGGTTGTAAGCAAAAACTAGAGAACTGTATCAATATTGCTTTTGAAATTATTGATTTGCTGTCACGTCTACTCGTAAATGAAACAATTTTAAATAATTTCATTTGGATTTCAATATATTAGTTGATTTAAACATCATCGGTAAAAATTGGACGACCATTTTGGACATGGTTGGAATTTTGATCATCTAAATGGGTTACTGGAAAAGTGAAAGGACTGAATTGAAGATGTTGAAAACTTTAAGGTCCTTGGATGTAAATACTTTTCACAGGGTGAGTAAGAGGTGCGAATGTTATAGGACCTGTCATGTCATACCTTGCTGTCCAATTTCCTACTTCGAGTTGGAAACATACTTTTCAGGGTTTGATGGTATTCTTTTGACATTTTAAACACTTATTTAAATTGAACTTCGTATTAGATTGTCTTGGAACAATTACAAAAGAAGAATTCATTCGTATATGGGGCAAACTGATGAGAAGACAACGATGCAATTCAAAATCATTGAAAAGATTCTAGATTGGAGGAATGTGTTCATCTTTTTCATCTCTATATCTAGTTTTCTCTATCATTAAAACTTTATATTTTTGTTGTTGATTGTGTTCAGCTTAACACAATTATCTATGAAATAACATGTAGAGGAGGAGAATATGTGTTTATGCGGAATTAAAATTCACAATTAATAAGCAACATGTCACTTTTAATTGTTTTTAGATGGTTAGTCACAATTCAATTTTTCTATGGTTTGAATGCTGCAGTTATATAGAAAATAGTAAGTAACTCAAAATATGATGATGAAGAAACCCTATAACTGAGTAAAAACTCCGTGCCCAAGCCAGTAACAATCCCCATAAACGAATCAACTTATAGTTATGTCGACTAGGCTAATTCTAGTGCTTTCTAACCTCCTGACTGTAATCACCAAAGCCTTCCTAAATTGCGTGCTCATTCAGCAACTTCCGACCTTCTGAATTCGTTTATCTTTTATGGATTAATGAGAACTCCTTCTTGTCCAACGACCAGAAACTCTAGTCACCTTCTTTGATTTTCAGAACTCTGACATATATTATGGAAGTAAGTGTTTTAGTGTTTGGTTTATGTGAGGTTGATGTTTTTCACAGCAATAATGAAATCAATAAGATGGTTGAACTCTACGATTGATGTGAAATAATATAGAGGATGCAAAACCTTGTTTCTCTCAATGTTCAACCTATGTTTTTTTCGAATAGTGGCGTCCATATATATATAGTGAAGAGGTTTTAGGTGCTATGAGACGATAAAAACCTTGAAAAATGTGAATTAGGTTTTTCCGGGATACACTGTCGCTCAATCGAGAGCTCAGCGACATAGATCGGCGGTGTGTCGCTCGAGCGAAGTCCAGGCGACACGTGGGCGAGGCAGCTTCTATTTTTACCGTTCGCGCATCAGTTGGGCAACAGGCCAGTGAAAATGCAGCGACTTTTGTTTCTTTATTCCATACTCGAACCCTAGGACTTCTAAGTTACTACTTGACACTTTGACTTTTAAAAACTCTTTTACAACAATAGTTTTGTCAAAAAATTGTCAACAACTTTAAGACCTAACAATCTACATCATGTTAATCAAAGTGGCTCATTTTTTGTTAAATTCTTGTTATATGTGTTGTTTGTTTATTATTCTATTATGCCATTTTGATGATTGTTCATCATTAGAACATGTTTGTGATTTATATTGTTTTCGATAGCTTCAATATAAATTACCTCATGTAATTAACAACATAGGGGTCTGCTAGTTGATAGAAAAATCGGCATTCCCTTTGAAATCAAATGAGATGATCTTTGTGAATAATGAATGCTTATGTGTTCATAATTTAATTAAAATTAATTAGGTTCACATATGGGCATAGAATTGATTAACCTTGATAGAGGCTTTTTGATTATAACTGGATCATCGATTTTCAATTTGGGTAAGAATTAACAATTGACAGGTAATTGAGAAGTGAATTAGGATTACAACGGTAGATTGTTGATCTTTATGCATTACTTGATAATTTTACTTTAAGATCCTGATATGCTCTCAAATCACGTAGTCAAGTTGTTAATTAGGGAAAATAAAATTCAACGCCTAAAATATCAATTGCGTGTGTTTTATTAAAGTTAGTTTTAATTAAAATAGAGTCTACAATTAACCTTCGTGGGACTACACTTGACTTATAATTATATAACTTGTTGATCCATCATCTTTCAGGATATATATTGCAACACTTGATGATACCTCATATTTGGAAGATGTTAGTTTTGATGTTCTTGTTTGTCTATCATGATAGTGTGGATTGATTTTTCAAATTGCAAATTTTGTCCATTTCAGAAAAACTACATATATATATCTCATATCTTTATCTACATTTTTTAGAGATTGTCAAACTCCATATAATTTCTAATTCCATTGTTTCTGATTGAGATTTAAAAATTTGATGTCTTTTCTTGTGCACTTTTGGAGAAAGATGCGAACAAATCTTTGTTCCATTTCATCTTACCATTGCAAACTCATAATAATGCAGAAGTTGTAATCGAAGTTTGGACAATCTTTTGAGAAGTTATGTAGGAAAGAAATACAAAAATGAGATATTAGTTTTCCTGAATTTAAATTCATTTATAATTAGTTTACTAGCCAAACTACTAAAGAAAGCCCACTTATAGTTGTTTATGGCCAATATCTCTTAAGTGCTTTGGACTTGACTCTGCATCCTGTTACTCATCATTTCAGTGGAGACGCTAAACAAAGTGACAAGTTCATTAAGAAAATGCATGAACACGTTCAAGATAAGACACAAAAGAAAAATGAGAAGTACATGTAGATTGCCAACAAGCACCACAAACATGTTTTGGATTCATCTACGAAAAGAATGGTTTCATTAAGGAAACTATGCTAAAGTTCAGTTCATCCCAAGGTTGATAACTCCTTCAAAGTTCTCCAAATAATTTGCAAAAAATTGCTTACAAAATGGATTTGCCTCCTAACTATGATGTCTCCAATACTTTAAATGTTGACAACTTTGAGTCGAGATCAAGTCTTTTGAACAAAGGATCACTGACATAGTAGTGTCATTGATTACAATCTTTGAAGAAGGATAAGTCAAAGTTTCTTAATTAGTATCGTAAATTTTTAAGGACCAGAAGTTTCGATTACTTCAAAGTAAATTGTCAAATCGATGCACGGTAATTTTCAATGTAAATCATGCTGCTTGTACAACTAGTACGATAATGTGTGAGTTGGCGAGGATCCTCATCATTGATTTGAAAAACTATTTTTCAAATTAATGATCAAGATCTTTACACTTTACACATTGTCAAACTTACTGTACAAATTCATTATACAACTAATTTAATTCATCATTTTGAGTAATGGTAGTTTGTAGTTATTGATAACAAGAGAGATTAAATAGAGATGTATTGGAAAACTAAGACAATAATTATACTCTCAACAAAAAAGGAGACCTATAATTTGGGACTGTTATGTAGAAAATTGGAATCTGACTAACACAATATCGATTTGTTGGAGAAAAATACAATATTATAGGCCATATATCAAATAAAGAACACAAGAACAATGTAATTTGTAGAGAATTGAGATTTTATTATAATATGAAAAAAGAATACAAAGATTTTGTATTTACAATATTTCTAACTCTTTTTAAATTATAATGAAGGGCTAACTATATATAGGGAACAAATAGGTTTGACGTCCAAAACCTAATCGTAGAATTGTAATTGAAGTAAAATGTAAGAAACATTATCAAAAATGGAATAGGAGACAAAACAGTATTATGGCGCTGCGGCGCCACTGTCAGCCCCCTGACTTTGGGCGTTGGCTTCCCTTTACAATATAAAGCTGCCAACGCCCAAATGTCCTGTTTCCGCCCCGAACCCGCCCCGTGAAGAATTAAAAAAAATTCAATGTTTAATTTTTTACATTATTTGTTTTGAGTGTTTGCTTTGGATATTGATGTAATAAGTTTGAGCATTATTTGCTTTACATTTTAAAATTTTGAATTTGTATTTCAACTGAAAATTTTTGGAAACAAAATAACGGGGTAGGCCCGTGCCCCGCACCCGCCCAGCCCCTCGCCTCGTCTATGGTGGGGCGCCCGCCCTGCCTCGCTGCCATCTCTACTAGAGTTCACAATATAAACTTTGAATAGAATCACAACTAATGCATCAAAAGAAGGATATTGGCTAGAATCAACACCCCTATAACATTCAAACCATCAAATAAATATGTATAATTGTATCTATGTGGCTTGTTATTTGTTACTAGCAAGTGAATACAATGACACCGTTGATAATAGTGTTAAAGCGAATTTACTCATAACTTCTAAATTCAACTAAAATGTATTATTTAAAGAATACCCCAAATTAGACTGCAATGGTATAGAATCCAACTCCAAATTCACTCGAGTTTTTAAAATATTCTGATTGCTCAAAATTCTGTATAACACTAAAAGATATATAAATGAAATTTTCTATGTTCCTTTTAATAAAACACGAGTTCCTTTACTAAGTTTCACAACTCCACCTTCAACAGTGCATCGTACCCTTTTAAATCAAGAATATATAAGGAGATAAGATTTCTAATCAGATCTGAAAAGTGTCTCATTGTATCAAGTATTCTAATCGTCCCATCAAACATCTTTATTCTGACCAGACATATACCAACTATCCGACAAGGTGTGTTATTACTGGTAATCAAAATACTTTTTTGACTTCTTCATATGTTAAAAACAAATCACGATTGGGACACATTTTTTTATCTTTGAAAGTAGTATGGATAGACCATCATCCTCTACCATAGGTGATAGTGAATACTAAGCAGTCTGTTTCTATCCACTAGTTTGAAAATTCAAGTCAGTATGCAAGGAGGATCCGATCATGAATAGCTCCCATCTCAGTGTCAAGTATAGGGTAATCAACTTAAAATGAAGGCACGAATCGATCATCTCTTCAAGAGTGACTAAATAATATTTATTTATCCATTTGTTATATAATTCAAAGTTAAGATAATACTTACATTTTCTTTGAAGGGAAAAAAGGGATTCTTTATGAACTCAATTATTAATTTTTTGTGTCTCTCTTTTTTAACATAAGAGAAATTGTTTTTCCTACTTAAACTTGATTAGAGATTTGGGAGCAGAAAGATAAATAAGTTTTGCTAACAAATTGATCAAAACTTCTTGTTGATAACATGTTATAAATTAGAGAGAAATAATAAAAATATAGAATTCAATAAACATGTATATTTTTTTGACAACCAAAGTCCTATATATAGTGAAGAAATAGGGTGGTAAGCGATACCATAATCATATAACTAGGGTTATAGGGATTGTATGATTATTCAGTAATTAGTATATAATTGACAACAACTTGTTCCTTGTCAATTTTAATTAATAAAGATATTGTTTATTTCCAACCCTACTTGTCTAATTATAGGAAGCAAATCTTATTTCAACAAACCTCTAGGATGAAAATGTTGTTTCCCTATGTTTGATTGAGATAAGGTAGTGTAAGATTTTTGGGGGATAAACCAACCACATTCAATGACATGGTATAAAACGAAAGCAAATTATTACAATAAGGGATCACATTAAGCTTAAGTTTGGTTTAGATAAAAATAAGACTTTTAGTAGATTTTTATCAAAGTTGATGGAATGTGTGGTTGAAAAGTTGTAGATCCAATGAAATGTATGATTATCATTAATTGTCGACTTTTATTTAGATTTTAAATCACTTTTTAAATTGAACGAAACGTGGACTAGATTAGTTGGAAGATGTGGTACTTGGATAGAATTGCAGTTAGTGCAAATATCAATTGGATAAAAACTACAAGAAGACAACAAAAATTATTAAAATATACAACAAAGTACTTGTTATTAAACACGGGTACACTTCCACAATGTAGTCTCCAAGCAAAGACTACAGTCTAATTAATTAAAGCTAGTTTAATGTAGTCTCCAAACATGATCTAAATTTTTTTTAAACTCAACCAGCTTCATAGATAGATAAGTAATTTATTCTCCTGCTGTTGCAGTAAAGCATCAAGCAATTACTGTCTCCTTGATGAAACGCTCCTTGTCTGTTGCACCAGCCGTCACCTCCTCAGTAATTGCTGTTGTAACAGAGTCTGCAACTGCAATCAATGAGGGGAAATTTTAGTGCAAACATAAGGATTTTTTTGTCTTGCCAGATTCTATCTGTAATCCAACATATCATTAAGTTTATGTTTGCAGACATGGGAAAAGTGCTGTGCATTGACAAGGCCTAAAGCCAACTGGTCCTGGGCAGCATCCTGGCAAACCCTGACAAGAGAGCAGTATTGTTGACAAAGAATCGGCTAACATAATTGAGCATCTACCACAAGAGGACCACTCATATCTGCTTAATACAAGAAAAGAGTAAAAGAAGAGTTAAATTACACTAGTTTAATACACAAGCACAGTTCAATATATACTAGTATAATACACTCCAATGTAAAAAATGTGAGTGCTTTGCTATGAAATTAAATTTTTTGGGGTTGTTTTTTATTTGGTAAATTAACATACATGCATGGCTAATTTGTTGACAAGCTGTGGAATTGAAAATTTCAAACCAGTGGACAGGGAAACCAACAGCAGGAGGGACACCACTGCGAATGACCTCATGGAGAATTCCATCAGTGAGAGAGAGGGAGAAAGAGATTAAAGGCAGCTTTAGTGAAATGTGAAAGGGAAGAATCCCTGCTTGTATCTTTTTATATAATGTTCAAGAGTGTGATGATGTTGTGATGCGCACGTGTGATATGTGTGCGACAATATCTTTTTAGATGGACAGTTTGCATGAAATGTTGGAGTTAATTGTGGATGTGACTTTTGAAAGAAATTGCTACAGTTTTCAATCGAGATTCATAATCTTCTTTTTCTTGTTTCTTCTTTTTGGTTTCCTACTTGGCGTAAGATGATCAAGCACTGAGTGTTCTTTCATGGTTTCAAAAGGTTAGGGGTTGTTCTCTATACGTTTCAATTTTTAGTTTTGAGTTTTGAATATTTTCAATTTTGTATTTTGAGTGTCTGTTTTGAAATTGCTGAAAATGTTTTCTTTTTGTGATTATGAAAAACTATTTCTCAAAACAGAAAACTGAAAAACGCGTTTACTTTGAAATTTTGAGAACCATTTTTTACAATATTTTATTCAAGAAATCTGGTAATTCAATAAATTTTAATAGTTTAAATCAAAACATAAAAATGGAAAACGCGTTTACTTTGAAATTTTGAGAATATTTTATTCAAGAAATCTGATTATTCAATATATTTTAATAGTTTAATGATAATATAGTATTAAATAACATATAAATTTTGAAATTGGTGAATCTTAAAATATTTTTTCTAGATATAAAAAATACAACCTAAATAAAATTTGGCAAAAAAATTCAATAGATACGATTAGAAGTTTATGTATCATGGCAAACCAAGCAGACACTAAACAAAATATAAAATAAATCCACAGAATCATGTACGACGTCTTGAGTAGTCATTTCACATTTGTGTAGCAACTTGATCCCTGACTTGTCCAATTAGAGTTGTTTGCCTAAGATCAAAATGTATGACTTCTTGATCAATGACTTGACTCGATATATCTTGAAACACCATATTCTCCTCTAAATATTCAGCGAACAACGTATCTAAAGCGTGCTCCTGATTAATAAAGTTGTGTATTGCTCAACATGCAGTAGGGATTTGTCTTTGCTTGCTAAGTGGATAATTGGTAATCAATTTCAAAATAGGAAATCTTGCCTTTAAAACTCCAATGCAACGTTCTATAATGTTACGGCACGAAGA
>CAIGRP010033689.1:0-29935 GCA_903798385.1 Fraxinus cuspidata
TATATATATATATATATTGGATGTTCTATATTTTCGATCACAAACAATATTTTCGATCATAATTCTTTGCAATATTATAAAATTATGTATATTTAAATTCTAAACAATGGCAATAATTGTCCTTTGCATATGGGGTGAGTCTTAGACCACGTATTTGCTAAGTTAATCGATAGCGCTAAAATAAAAAGAGAAAAAAAAAAAAANCGCTAAAATAAAAAGAGAAAAAAAAAAAAAAGAAGAAGAAGAAGAAGATCTCTTGCCCCTATTTGGTCCCCACTTTCAATATTAATCACACATTTGATGGGATCCACGACTTTTATTAACTTTTCAACAACACATTTTATCAATTTTTATCAAAATTTATTTGAAATCTAATTTTGACTAGTCTATTGTACTAATTTTTCTAATATTAGGATAGTTTAAAAAGTTGCTAAAAAATTGAGATTAAAATCAACAATTAATTTTAATCACATATTTCATGAGACTTACAACTCTTTTATCAGCTTTTCAACTATACATTTCATCAATTTTTATCAAAATATACAAAGATTTATACCAAATGCTTTATCAAACAACCAAATATATCCTTGGTGTTATATTTATTGTTCCACCCAATATGGAAAGTAAGTAAACACAGAGCATGGTATGTACATTTTTACAGGTTCACGACTCTTATCACCACACCATTTTGAGCACTGGCAAAACCATTATTGACCCAAATTGATTACGACTATTAGATTGTGACACAATATGCATGGTTCGCGAAATTAGTAATTCTCTCATATTAGCACATTTCATTAACATTGAATAATATATCAAGTTTGAGAAATTCAATGGATTATCAGTTATGTACTTTCAAATCTAGCAATTATAACTCCTTTACATTTTTATAATGTCTTGTCAGCTAGAATCGACATATTTTATCAGAGGTTCGATTTCAAGTCTGGCACGACCTGTTTAGAGGGGCATGTCATGTTGTGCCTAGTTCTCATAAACAAATTGACTTTTTTTTCTTTCAAAAGATCATTAAAAAAATATTATAAAGTCGATTAACTCTGACGAGGGGTCATGCCTACATGGCTTTTTTTGGGTCTGTAGGTGACTTGCTTTGCATTTTCGGATGATATAAAACGTACGAATTCTTCACGCACATTCTGATGTCTTTAGTATAATATAAAGATGTCTTTTCGCTGTTGTATAAAATGTAAGTTTTTATAATACGACAATTCCACCTGACAAAAACTTCTCGTATGGTACTTATGGACATTAAAACAAAATATACACATTTATAGTACCAAATAATGTAAAAACTTTGGGAAAAAGAGAAAAATATTTAAGATAATGAGAATCTTCTCACAAGATGCCAAAAAAAAAAAACCAGAATAAAGGATGTTTTGTCATTTAAAATAAATAAATGACCTAAATGGAATGCATCACAATTTTTATTTATTGCACCGCATATTAATTATATTTAAATCTTGCTCATTATAATGTTTAAGTCTTTAGCTTTTTTTAGTTGATTCTTATCTTCAACCTTTAATCAATTACCACATCTAGTTCTTGAAGATGATTTATTTTAAATATTACATTGGTGTGTTTTGAATTAAGGGAAAAATACTTTGTCACACTTTTGTATTTTTTTTTTATAAATATGATGGAAAAATAAGCGTCTTCCCGATGAACTTTTGGACAATAATCATTATTAGAGATGAATCGTGCTAATTAATGAAATGTTAATGATAAGAATGCGTAGAAAAAATAGGGACATAAGGGTTATAATAAGCAAACATTGAGGAGTTTAATTGAATTTAAATACGGTGTAAGTAACCCAACATGTTGCATGAATATAGTTAACCTAATTACAATCACGCCATTGTATTTGCTTGCTGCATTATATTTAAATGCAGCAAAGGACCTCAATTTTTGCTTATTGTTCTACTTATGTCTTAAATTTTATTTACACATTCTAATCCTTAACTTTTAATTAATTAGTACATTTTGTCCAAATATTTTAATAGTGTGCATTAATACGAGTAACAAATATCTTGTCAAACTTTTATATTTTTGTATTTTTTTGTTTGTTAAAATATGAGGGGTAAATAACTCTTTTCACATTCTCAATGGATCTTTTTGACAACTGCCATTAAAAAAATCAGATATACAGATTAGCGAAAGATTGATGAAACGAATGCAATGAAAAAATATTGAGGACGCAGGGGAAAAATGAACAAAAGTTAAGAACTTTTATCGCAATTAAATTATGGTTAAATAAATGAAGACTATAGTTTTAATATATTACCCATCTAAATGTAAATCTACCCGGGATAGCTGAAAAATGTTATAAAGATCTATTAGGCAAAATAAAATCAATTATTTAAATATTTTTCTTATATTAATGCTAATATAACAATTATTTTAAAAGAAACCACAAGGAGAAAATAGATGAAATGGATTTAATGGGACAATTACTTTAAGGATTAACGGTTTCTAGTTGGACCTTTTCTTTCTATTAAAATATAGAATAAATCTAAGTGTACAACATTAGTCGACAATAATGATTGACAACAATGCGTTGTCAAATCTTAGTATATGATCTAGAAAACTGTTTTTTAAAATGGATGAATATGATGATACTAAATAGAATATTGTCAATCAATGTTGTACATGTAGTATGATTCCAAAACATAATAATGGTTATAAATAAAATAAGAAATAATCGAAATTAAAAGCATTTTATCCAAAGAAATTTCCGCCCCCTTAATCTATCACTTCAATACGTGTTGATCCTCAATCTATAATATTATGTGTACAAATCATTATAGTCAAAACTGTCTAAATTTTCATCAAGTTGTCATGTAATCCTCATGAAATATGCACACTTCAAATTTGAATATCGAACCCACGTTGTAAAGCAAAACCAAACCTTGAAGAATCATGCGACGAGTTAACACATAATTAAAAAATATTTCTCATATAGTGTCATTAATTGAAAATTAATTGTACAATTAATAAAAGATTAAACAACTTAATAAGGCAAGAAGTGGACCACCGACGAGAATTTCTATCAATGTTATTAACATTTAACACGACAAAATTACCCAACGTTTGACAGTAACATAACAAAAGTGCGTGTACAATGTAGGTAAATAGTATTTCATTATTTATTAACAAATTTTTTCATTCTAAAAACTGCTTCACTGTATTGTAGTACAAATATATACATACAGAGAGAGAGAGAGAGTCCGTTTCTTTTTTCCAGGTTTAATGGCTTGAGACCGTACCAGAGTATGTATATGTGTAATCTACAGCACATGTATCATGTATGTAACCAATCCATTCATATTTGCATGCTTCACCAACTCTCGCTCAAAACCCATATGAGCTTTAAAAAACAAAAAGAAAATCTTTCTTGATATGAAAATCGAAACGAAATGCTTATGAAATTTCGTCATTTCACCATCCTTTTCCATTTTTATCAATTGGACTGACCAACACAGATGCTCAAAAGTGGTAATTTCTCGTGGGTTTTTCATTATTTTCTCTTTTTTTGATCATTTCTAGACAAATCTTTTCTGATTTTTTTTTTCACTGTTTTCATTTCTTCTGTTTAAATCTTGATTGTTGTACCTATTTTGTGGGTGTTTTTCTTGTTAATTTGATGTTTGAGAGAGTGAAGATCGAGAAAATAGTAGAAAACATGAAGGATGATGATGAACTTGAAAGGCTTTTGGGTGAGATCCCGCATGCAACATCTTCATTGAATATTCAAATCAAACATGCCAAATCTCATCATCATAATCTTGATCATCATGGATATGGTAATGCATCGTCTGTGCACCAAAAAATTAACGGTCGTGATCACTGTATGTCCGATGATGAATTGTTAAAGCATAAGTATGCATGTATCTCTTCTCCAGTGAGTGGGTTTTCTTTACATTCAGATGGTTCTTCATCAAGCTTGTTCTCTGGTGGGCATTCATTTTCTGATAGTGGATCACCCACCCCACCCCAATTTGAAGGGCTGAAGCCTCACTCGGGATTTTTGTCGGATTTTAATAGGTCTAATGACAAAAATAAGGTTGATGAACTGAATTTGATGAGAAATTTTAGTAAAATGTGTATCATTGACGAGAAAAGGGATGTTTCAGCATCCCCAAATGGTATTCAAATTTGTGAGAAATCTATGAGTGGGGCTGTTCGAATGAATTCTGACAAGAATGGGGAATCTGTTAATTGTGGGAAGGGTTTTTCGTATTGGGGAAGATTTAATTCTTATGTTCCAAGAAATCCTGTGAATTTTGATGGTCAGGTGGGAATTCAACACGACTACAGAATGGACAATTTATTGGGATATCGGTATTCCCCTGTCCGATCTGATAGATTGTTTGTTCAATCAGATTGCGAGAATTCTGCTTTGAGTTCTCAATTCTATAGAGCTAATATGCAGGCAGGCAATCATTTCCTTGTGGGAGTTCCAGCTTTAAATTCTTCCACTTTGAACAGGCCTGATACTTCGCGAAATGGGATGAATCTAATTGATGGCAGAGATGCTTTTTCTTCATCAAATGTGCTTCAATCAACTCACTTAATGCCCCAATTTAGTGCAGAAGATTTACTCTATTTTCAGCAGCCAGTGCCTAATGGAAGGAGCAAAGTACCTGCACATGTTAGAGTGCCTGAAGGGATTGTCGAAGGCTTAACCAGAGAGAATGGTTTAATTGTCCAAGGGGAAGATCTAAATGGTGTGATGAAAAGAAGATATGAATGTTCTAGGGCACAAAATACCCGGGATTTCATACCCCAAGAAACCAGGTTACAACTAGACGTCCGTCCCCATGTTGCTAAAACCCAAGAAAGTGGCCGATGTGCAAGGACAGATTCCCCTTTCTCGATCTCATCGAAGTGTAGCTCCCTAGTCGAAGCTCAAGGATACATATATCACATAGCAAAGGATCAGCATGGTTGCCGATTTTTGCAAAAGTTCTTTGATGAAGGAACTTCTCGAGATGTTCAGTTAATATTCAGTGAGGTAATTCATCATGTGGTTGAACTTATGATGAATCCCTTTGGAAATTACCTTATGCAAAAACTGTTGGAAGTGTGCAATGAAGAACAAAGAATGGAGATTCTGCTTAGAGTAACTGAGGAGCCAGGGGAGCTTGTTAGGATCTCTTTAAATACACATGGGTAAGTTGTCTACATTTTGCTGTCTTTCTGTTTCTAGATTTTGATTACACATCGTGTTCTATTTGAATCAGCACTCGAGTTGTCCAAAAGTTGATTGAGACTCTCAAAACAAGGAAACAGATTTCGCTAGCTATTGCAGCCCTTGAACCGGATTTTCTTGCCCTCATCAAAGACCTAAATGGTAACCATGTTGTCCAGCGATGCTTGCAATGTTTTACCAATGAAGATAGTAAGGTATTGGCTCTCCTTCTTAGTTATTGGGCTCAAAATTTGTGATGTTTGCAGTGTTGTTTGACACCTGTAAATAGATTAATGCCCTATTGCTTGTATCATGTAATTTCAAATGCACATAAAAAAGAATTGAACATCTAAAACTGCTGATTGTAGCTAATTGCAATGTCTAGATTGAGATGATTTCCCTATAACGTTTTTGTTGAGATGATTTCCTCACATCCTTTTGCTTTTGATTTGTTTCTCTATTCTCGCTCACAGTCGCACATTCCATTGAAAAAAATTAAATTATTGAACTCGTGGATAGACAATTGAACTTGAGAATGGCATCTTTCTTGTGATTGAAAAGATTTTGATCTTTTTTATCCATCAAAGAGTTATTAATATTGATATGGTTCAATTGTGCAGTCACGCATGCACTTCGTCTCTCCATTTTTCTTCTTCAGACATTGTAAAGAGAGACAAAATTTCAGAAATTTTAAATAATTATTTTAGTTTGAAGAATGATGAATAATTGTGTCCAGAAGGTTAGTTTTTAACCTCAATCCCAATGCCAAGACATGGCAATTCACATAAAATACTCATCATTGATTACGTGTCAAGAGAATTTTACTCTAGTGTCATATGTGATTATTTTCGAAGACAACAATGTTTGCTATGTACATGAACCAGTTTTTGGTACCTTCTGTAAAAGTTTTCGGTGTTCAACTCAAACATAATAGAATTGTAAGAATAGTCTTTTATATGATAGTACACATCTTGTTTTTGTTCTGTTTTGAGATCCACAAAGAGATAGTATCATGTAAGAACTTTTCTTGCAATCTTTTCCCAGTAAAACAGTAAAGTGTTCTAGGCATGTATTCCTCGATTAATTCAGAAACTAGATGGCTTTCCAACAAAAACGTAAACAGTAAAGTGTTCTAGGCATGTATTCTTCTCCGGGTTTGGTTTTGGTTTTGGTTTTTCTCTTTGATTGTCAAATATTTATCTGACATCTTCAGAGAAATTGAGTTGTGCTTATGAAAAATGCAATTACTCAAAAACTAGTGGTGGTTAGAGCTTGCAAACCTATCACCTAGTAAAACTTAAGAGTTACTGAATGGTATATAGGTAGTCCCTTTTCTTCTCTCGACTCTCACCTCTGCCCCTTCAAATGTTATGATAATAGTGGTGCTTAGATCTTGTGTTTAGTTAATGTTTCAATTTAACAAAATAAGAATTGCCTTTGTAAATTGAAACTTCATAAAAGTTTCCATATCCCCATGTGCATAAATTCCTTCCATTTATAATAAACTGGATATTAGACAGACAGCTGAGTGCTATTTGTGCTAAAAATACTTATAAAAATATACTGTTCCCTGTTTGAAGTTGAGTGGGACTGTTGCTTATATCCTGTCACCAGGAGCGGATGATGGTTTGATTTTTCCTTTTCTTTAGCCTAATAGCTTCTGGTATTTCTGGCTGGCAAGGGATTATATCTATGATCTTTTACTCTAGTGTCTTTAGTCCACACTCAGTGGATTGTGGAAGGGATTATTATGTTTGGCTGAGTTACTTAAATTTACTTTTAGTAACTTCATGTTTCTAATCATGTTTGGATATGTTGCTTTTATTGTATTTAATGCTTAATTTGGCAGATGGTAACATTAACCGATTTAAGTTATTAAAACTCGTATCTGACAGTTGTTAATTTTTCATTTGCAGTTCATTTTTGTTGCTGCTGCAAATTACTGTTTTGATATCGCTACACATCAACATGGATGCTGTGTTCTGCAACGATGCATCAGCCATGCAACTGGCGAACAACGGGAGAACTTGGTTGCAGAAATTTCTGCAAATGGGCTTCTTCTTGCCCAAGATGCATTTGGGTAACTATTTTAAAAACTAATATCGGTTAGCAAGTTATAGTTTTCGTCCATTTGAATTTCTTTTGATATTGATTTTTACAGCTGAAAATAAGCATCATCCCCCATGCTTCATTAGACTTTTCTAACCAAAATTTCAGTTCTCTGCTTTTTAGGTCCTGGTCAGATTGATGTTCTTCATTAACAATTCTAGAAATTCTTATTGTAGATAGATGCTTAATTTTGAAGTTTAAAGCTTCCTAAGTCATAGCTATATAATGCCTAATCAATTCTGAGCAAAGTAGTTTATAGGTTTATTGTTCTTTTCAGATCACCGTTCTTTCATTTCTTTTTCATTCTTTTGGTCTCATGCACAAACTTTAGATTTTGTCTAGATCATGATGTTTTGTGTCTTATCTTTACTTTCCCTTTCTTTTGTTTCCACGGGACCATTCTACCCACTGTTCTCGATAAATTTCACTTCTGGGATTTGATAGGTTCACTTAATAGTTAAAAAGAAAATGGGAAAAAAGAAAGAGAAAAAGATCCATTTTGGTGATATTTCACTTGGTAACTATAAATCCATCTCACCTTCTGTAACCAAGTTTACGTTACTCGGTAGCCAACTTTTCACTTAGGATTTCATTTTATTTCGAGTATCAATAGCTGAATATGTTTCCCAAAGATATACTGGAAGTGGATGTTTGGTATATTGTATTATACAAAGACTGGACTGTTTAACAAACAAAATTTTATCTTCATTTTCTTGATTAGTGGCGTTTAAATCTATCCAATTCTTCGTACCAAACATGCCAGAAGCAGGTCATCCTTTGCGTTCTCTCGTGATTAGTGTCCCTTATTTATCTCCGGTTGGTTTTCTAGATTATAGTGATGTATTCTTCTTCTCGTTTTATTCTAGCTCATTACTTATATTATTCTTCTTTACCTGTGAGGATATTTGATTTATGTATACCTTTGTTATTACATTTATCTGAAGACGGGATACACATTGGCTTGCAGAAATTATGTTGTTCAGTTTATTTTAGAACTTAAGATCCCTTCTGCCGAATCCAAATTGACATCTCAGTTTGAGGGTAACTATGTGCATCTCTCGACCCAAAAGTTTGGTAGCCATGTTGTTGAAAAGTGTCTCGTGGTGTGTAACGATGAAACTCGATCAAAAATCATCCACGAATTGCTCTCTGCAACTTATTTTGAGCAGTTGCTTCAGGATCCACATGCAAATTATGTTGTTCAAACAGCTCTTCGGGTTTCTGAGGTATGCTTTTTTCTTTAGTCTATTGTTGCTCGCCACTTGGTTTTGGACAAATATTTATACAGAAAACATGTATCTTTTCAAGCTTGAATTTTATTTGGAAGCATTGTTTATGAAGCACATTATGCAAATATAAATAGATGACATCCCCCTCCCCACCACGCACACGCGGTTGATCTACTCATCTGAAAGTTTAATATCCTTTGACGCAAAGTTTCTACTGGAACAGGGTCCGGTTCACATTTCGTTGGTCGATTCAATTGAGTCCCATAAGGCAATCTCCCGCAACAGTCCTTATTCCAAGAGGATTTTCTCTCACAAGTTCTTGAAGAAGTGATGTATAGTCTTTCGGGATTATGTTGTTGTTTTATACTCTTGACTCCATTCCCAACGAGAACTGTGTGTATAAACTGGTTCTTGGTCTCTTCACGAGCATCAGCTACCAGAGCTTTCGTCTATTTTGCTCGAAAATAATTGAATGGTTGGCCTTTTATCCACGCAATGTGTAAAGGGTTGGCATATGTGCTTTTAGTTGCTTAATTATGAAGACTCAGTGTACAACTTATGTTGTCAATGGACCTTTCAGGATGATTTCCATCTCCTTTGCCTGTGGGATTTTCTCTGTATTACTACACGGTTTGTAGACATGATTTTCTTTTGCAGCACTGTATAAATGCAACTTGGATGTTTCGTAATAATGTTGTTCTATTTTTTGCAATCGAAAATATGTTTCTTTAGGATTTGTTTGGTAAGATGAGTTAAACTATACATCGATATTAAAATAGAAATTAAATCTTGTTCATTGTGTCGTCTACTTGTCTAGTATTGTTTAGTTATTATGTGCCAACCTTCTTTGCCCAGCTCTCAACCTCACTTGCCTCACAAACAGTTAGCCCCGCTTTGTA
This sequence comes from Fraxinus cuspidata, assembly GCA_903798385.1. Lineage (NCBI taxonomy): Eukaryota > Viridiplantae > Streptophyta > Magnoliopsida > Lamiales > Oleaceae > Fraxinus > Fraxinus cuspidata. Next base: position 9,444 of record CAIGRP010033689.1, read on the forward strand.
TGACAAAAAATCACATTTATAGTAGATTTTGATAAAAATGGACGAAATATGTGATTGAAAATTGGAGAGCATCAAGTGTAAGATAAAAATTAATTATTAACTTTGTCTTAAATTTTTAAAGGGCTTAATCAATAAGCTAAAGACCAAAAAAAGGAAAAATAAAATTAAAATTGGAGATTGCACCACCTACCTTATTTTTAATAAATATTTAAAAAATAATAGTAAAAAAACATGAAAATTTGTTTAAATCAAAACAATAATAAATCAGGTAACATGATTTATTTCTACAAATACGCCTTTACAAACATTATGAAATTATGATCTTACATACATGGACCAAATTATGATGTTCAAAATTGTCTAAATCAAAAATTGTATAATACCAAGACATGGAGACATATCACATGACCAAATTATGACTTTCAAATTCTAAAATTTATCACTAGAATTGCAAACATTCAAGAGACACATTTTGATTTTTATATTGATTCAACGAAAGTTTATATAAATAATCAAATTCGAAAGTTTGACAAATCCATGAATGAAATACAACTTACAACATATTCAGCTTTTGACACATTATTGTAAAATTTCGGCTTTGAAATTGAATTTTTAACCAGATTCCGTGATTTCTCGATTCCAGTTGAGTAAAGAAAATACAGTTTGATTAAGCAACGGAAGCCATTGATATTCTTTACCCATTCTTAATTTTTTAATTGATTTTCCTTTTTTGAAAGAGGTATTAAATGTGAGGCTTGAAGTGCGGATTATTAAAAACATTTCAATTATAAATTGTCATTTGGGTTCGATTATTAATAATTAGTACTTTTTAATATATTTCATATACAAATTGTATTTTTAGGTATTTAAAAAAAGTAATAAAACATAAAATAATATTTTGTAACGATGCGTATACGAAATGTTTTGAAAAAATAAAATAAAAAATCCAACAGTAACAACTGGATAAAGCTAAGTAAAGCCAAACCAAATGCTGCACAAAGCCGACCCTACAAGTGTCGCGTGCTTACACCAAAAACCAGTCTCTCACTCGTCTCCGTAATACAGCCGGCACGTGTTCCTTCTCCAAAACATAAATGACACGTGGACCAATATTTTTCTAGTAACAGATCGCATCTGGACTTGCTCTCTCGTCCACGAATTTTGATCCCACTTGCCCTTGTTTTGATCTCTTCGCCACGTGGCGCTCTATCCGTGACTCCCGTATATATCTATTCAATTAATCAATTAAAATATTCGTCAAATTTTTATCCTCATCCTCCTTTTTCTCTCTGTAACCTCCGATTCCGAGATTTGTGATTCAAATTTAGGGTTTCTGCTGTTTGCTTTGTGGATTTAAATCATCATTTCCGAGAATTTTTGCAACTTTTGAGTCGTTTTTATGATTGTTGGTGAGTTTTCCGGCTAGATCTTGTTTTAAAGTATCAACTGTTATTTTATTGCGGATTTTTGTTGCTGTCGACTGAATTGATTTATTGTTTAGATTTTTCAATTCGTTTCACGAATCAAGCTTTTGATTATTTCCGAGGAAAATTGAATCCTGGCGATTAAATTTTAGTTTTTGCAACTTTGGTACTGTGCTAATTGAGTCAAAACTTTTATACTCACTAATTTTCTGATGGAAACTATCTAAGTTCTTTGTATAGTTTCTATGTATTTCTGAATTCTGAGGTACTATTATTTCTTCATCCATTTGATTTTATATTTTGTTTTTCTTGGCTTTCTGAAAAGTTTGAGATCGGATATTTATGTATAATATTATGATGCAATCTTAAAGGTGATTTTGAGATAGTATTAACACTTTTTTTCCGTTCCGTGGATTTGGTGAAGGAAGGATTTGGATTTTAAATATAAAGAAACCTGAGTTTGATTGCTACCTGAAGACTTGAAGAAATGTCAGACTTATGCAACTACAAGGTAGGGTTTATTTTTTGATTGGCTAAATTTTTAAAAACCAAATTTCGCACATGCTTAAGAATTAGATCTCAATAGGATAGTCTAGTAGTATGTATGTGTAAAACCGTTTAGTGTAATATGTAGTTGACTCAGCCACGACAGGGTCTTCTTATTATGCAACTCTGTGGGTCAACCATGAATGGGCCATATAAGCTAAGAGATATCAGTGATGAAAAGAAATTTTCATACTATTCTTATAAATAAATCCTCAGCAATAGTTTCCTCTCTTAATTGCTTGATATATATTTGAAGTTTCTGTGCACCCTTGCCTTAGTCTAAAAGGTGCAGGTTAAAGATGCTAATCTGGTGGGGTATAGAATTTCGTCTGGTCCTTGCATAAACTTGAAAGAAACAAAGAGTTTTACCCTTTCAGAAACAGCAAATAATTAGAACTTTTGTCATTAAAATTGCTCTTGCAAACCTATGGCATCCCTTCCATTCTTTTTATTGAATGGTTCATGCAAATGGTTATAGAACTTGGAATTCTTATCAGTTCTGTCATGTGTTGAGTCTATACTTGTTATAGCAGAAAAGTTCCCATGAAATATGAATTTCCACATTGTAACTTGCCCACTTGTGGAAAAATTAGAAATAGCAATATCAGAAGCATTGCACAGGGCATTTTACTTATTAATGCTGTACAGATTATTAAGTTTTTGTTTGATATTATTTAGTATTGTAGGGGGTTAATAAAATGGAGATATTAAGATAAGTCATAAAACTTGTTGGTGGCAATTTCTATTGTTGATGTTCATATAATCGAATTACAAAATCAGAGATTGTAAAATCTCTGCCCCTCATTCATTTCCAAAACAAAAGAAAGTAGTCCTTACACTTTAAACAAGAACCTTGCTACTTAAAAAGAAAAATAAACTAGATCATATTACACTTAAGAAGATGTATCAGAAATACATATATATTCTAAAATAAATGAAACTGTAATAAACTAATTTTTATCAGCTACTTCAAAAATTCTCTTTAATTGGTCTGCGAAATAGCACATTGAATTATTGGACTATAGAAAATGTTAATTTTGCAGTTCTTACTGCATGTCTTCTTTTCTGCGAGTCCTGTCCTACTATCTTGCTTCTACCCTGTATCCATTTTAAGTTGTAATATGTTGCATATTTTTCCATTATAATTTGACGAATTCCTGTTAATTAGTCTTATAAGTCATTGGTCTTTGATCTATCTATTCAAAAGAGGTTACCATTTCTACCACAAGAAAAAAAGGACAAAATAGCGTGTACTAGAGGCACTAAATTACAGGTCATTAAATGGATGGACAAAATACATTACATATCCCGTTAATGTGGAGATCACAGAAATTACACTTAAATGGATAGTGTGTACTAGAGGCACTAAGTTACATGTCACTAAATGGATGGACTAAATACATTACATATCCCGTTAATGCGAGGATCACAGAAATACACATAATTCTTTGTGATACAATTGCATGAATGTTAAACCCACTGAGAAGAAAGACAATATTGTGTCCCCAGCTTATTATCCTCTGGTTGAGGTTTATATTTACACTGGTGAGATTACTTATTGATTGTAACTTTTACTATTCTGCCAAAGTATGTCTCTCAGTTATTTTGGTAATGTTCATTAAGGCCATTAGGACTGAATTATGGTTGAAGGTTTATTACACAACTGCCTCGTGGTTCCTTAATTCACGAGTTCATTATTCTCTAATATGTGGTAAATTTTTACGCTCATTCTTTAAAATTATTCTCTGCAGTTTTTACCCCTAAAAATTCTGTAACTGCTGTTAACAGATTGAAGGTACAGTTTGGGATGAAATTTGCCAGATTGATGACCACATAGTGCCCCAGACGGGTGACAAACGGGCCTACAGAAATTCCTTTCAGGGTGATAGTTGCAAGAAACCTCGCTGTGGAGTAACTTGTATTTCAAGTAATTTTATAGATAGATATAGTGATAGATATGTTGATCAGGAAAGAGAACTAGGAGAATATAATAGAAGGAGCTCAATATTGGATAAAGACTCATTGTCCCACACGCAAAATAGTTTGTTTCTTACTTCATCTGATAGCCACTCAATCAGAGATGTTCCTGGGTTAATATCTGATAATACCAAAACATCAGGTCATGACTTCAAAAATAATAATACAGACTCCGTTGGTAGTGAGTTTTGTGCAAATGATCCAATTCACAATGAGAAGAGTACTTCAGATCATAGCCACTCTTACAGTTATCCACTAGGGGACACACCCCAAACGGACAATGATCTCAACTTTTTTGATAATTTTGAGGATGTTGACAGGATGTTCAGGTAATTGCCTGCCTTCTCCTTTTGAGATTAGGTGTTTATAATTTTCACTGCATCATTTGTTTGCTCATCATTGGATCCTGTCTTTCAGAAGTTGTGATTCGACTTTTGGACTTGGGGCCAGCAGAGAAGATGAATTTGGTTGGTTTTCATCACCCAATGCTCTAGGAGGATCTAGAGATGTGCCGACGTCAGATTTTATGTTTTCATGTCCTGAATCAAATACAATGGAAAATATCTCAGAAAGCCATGACCTATCAAAGTTGATGGTGACCTGCACTAGTAATGATTCAGCCTTGGCAACATCCCCAGTTGGGTCCAAAGAGAGTTCTTGGCCCCTAGGTAGAGATGAATTTGCTTCTCATCTATCTATTGTGAGTGGAACCTCTAGCCCAGACTGCGAAGATGAGTTTACGCCTAAAGATCAGGTTAGTGCGTGTCATTATAATTGGTAACGAAATTTCTCTTTATAAGTATTGAAACTTAATGAAATTTTGGATGGCATCCATTGAATGGTACTTTAAACACTTACGAATCTCGAGAAGGAATTATTCCTGCTAATTATTTTGGGCTTTTTTTTTTAATCCTGATTATTTAATAGTTATTCATTGAAGTTTCATTAATTTTGGGGTGCAAATTTCTTCATTTAATCGAAGTCTATAGTCTTTAAAATCCGTTGATGCTGTCTCAGTGAAATATGGTATCCCTTATAATTAAATGATTTTCAAACTGTTTGGTGATGTAACAATTTCAATGTGAAATACTTGCAGATCCATGAGTACAAAATGCAGTCAAAGCACCAGAACCTATCTGAGAGAAAAATAAAAGAACAATACTTTGGAAATGGTAGTTATATCAGTAACCTACCAAGTGAAGTCATTCAATTTCCTTACGGGGATGCATCTAATCGAGCTTTCCCATGTGTGGACATACGACAACAACAAGAAGGCTCCACATGTGATTCTGTCTCACAAGAAAAGCAAGTCCACCTTTCTGGAGATAAACTCGACGATCACTGTGATGTTGAAGGAGTCAGCGTGTTAACTCCGGCAGAATTATGTTCCTCAAACATACAAGAATGCCTGTCAATGAGTTTGAATTTGGATGATATTTCACCAGAATCAGTTAGTTTTCACCAGCTTCAGCATGTCACAGATCAGGTATAATGTTCTTTCTGGATTTTAAATAATTAAGCTTTAAGTTGTGGTACATTATGAATTATTCTAATGGCATAAAACCTTTGAGGTTTAATTTATCTATCATTTTATATTGCATGGTGTCTTATCATACGGGAGACAAAAACTTCTGAACTCTGTGCAAGTAACGCCATAATGGTACAGTAAGAGTCAAATCCAATTTTCATGTTGTAGTATTATCAACCAAAAGTTTTGAGTTTAGAAGAGTTGAACAGTTTATACAGTTGCAACTTCAGAAATTTTTTTAGGTTTTTTGTTAGTTGACAATGCCTTATTAGGGATGCAATTTTCCAGGCTATATAGAGACTACAGAATTATTATTTGCATCCGCGTAATGCTAAGGTCCTACAGACCGAAGATTACTTTAAAACTTCTATTCTACATGATTATGCAGAGTTTGCAAATTCAGTCAAAATCAACACAAGTTGTTCTATTGGAGCTATATTACAAAGAGAGATCCTATTTAATGGCTAATGTGCAGTTTTATTCATGACATGGCTGCAAAGAGATATTGAGAACTTTCCTTGTTTAACTTCCTTGTAGTTTGAGTACACCCATGGTAATAAAGTTTCATGGTGTGGATGGTTAAATATGTAGATCAGGGGAAATTAAAGTGAAACGTTAAAAAGAAAAAGATAGTTTTAGACTACTTACCTGGATAAGATAATCAACCTCACTGCACAATTTATATATTGCTTTAATGATATACATATGACCTTATTTAACAGCTTAAACTTTTATAGTTTCTATATTAGTAGGCATTATTTCTTGTACATATGTTTTTTCTTAGATAGACTACATTGTACACGTATAGTCACAAAATAATTCATAATGAAACATAATATCAGAATTTTATTCTCTATCATCTTTGTCTTCTTGATATCAAAGCAGGCAACGGTCCCCTAAGTACAAATTTTGCCGCGACCATTTATTGAAATTATGCATGTGGCAGGCTTTGATGGAAAAAATGAACCCCGCTACATGTGAATGGATATATCGAGTAAATTATTTAAATGATACAAATGTGACATTATCTAACAACTTAAGCTTTTAGATGAATTGGTTGAACTCATCTCTAAACTTTAGTAATTCACTTCGTGTTGTCCTCCCTGATCACTCTCATCTGTGGGTAACAGAACTTTTCAAGGGGGTCCAATGATTTAGATTATCATTCTAAGGCCCTCTTCCAAAGCAGTGAAATGAGAGAAAGGGGACAGCACGCTAAATTGTCCATTGGACCATTCAAACACAAGGTTTTGGTAAAGATACTCATCTAGTATAGGTGTGCACATACATGTAGGCCCACCGGCAGGGTGTAAGCTTATACATGTGTGGCCTATTAGGTAACAAGAACTAGAGTTACATCTTTTTATTTCCATTCAATAGTTCTTAGGTCTTCCACGCACCCTTATATGCCAACTGCCTATCATTTTTGTATGCTCCATTTCTTCATAAATATTCAACTGCCTTGGCACTGATTGCGGTTAACATTCTTTGTTTAGTTGGACTTGAGGACAAAGCTATGCATAAGAGATGGTTTATATCGTTTAGCAAGGAGTGCTGAACAAAGACAACACCATGAAAACCTGAACAACAGCTCCGGAGATGAAAGAGATGCCAGTGGAACATTTATGGCTGAAGGATCAAACAAGTATGTCACCATATATTTGCACATCAATAATATTCAATCATTCTGCATAACCTAAACGTATAACTGAGTTTGTTTTGCTGAAAATGATGCTAAAAGCTAATGCCTTTTGCTCCTGTTTGAACTCTTGACATAATTATCAATGACCTTTCTTTATAGGTGTGCTGGATTCATGAACGTGGAAACCGATACAAATTCTGTAGATCGCTCAATAGCACACTTACTTTTTACGTGCCCATGATTCGTTCAGTTCAGACTGCTGATACAGAGGAATAGGTCTCCTATTCTCCTATGAAAATTACATCTATCGTATTTGATTTGATGCATGAACTTGTATAAAAGAAACGCACAAGTGGCCTCAAGTATAGATGCCAGTTTGTTTTTTCTTTCTTGTTTTCTGTAATTGGTGCGTAGTGTGTATAGGTTCCTTGTATGATTTCAAATGCTGTTTGATTGGGCTTTTTGGCGCATATTTCACCATATTCAGGTTTTCTGATATGCTGATATTTTCTGGAAACTTCTTCTTGTTATTTTAATTTTTGTAGGAACTCTTATTTCGTGTGACTTTGTCCTTGGCAATTTCTCATTCTTCATGAGATCATAACATTGAATTATTGATTTCAATTTGGTCACTGAACTTCTATAAAGATACCAATTGAGTCATCCAACTTCAATTCATTTTCATGTGTCAATTAAAATATAATGGCAGCCTATCAAGGGGAGAAAATTGGTCAAAACTTTGGGTTCTTGCCCATTTGTTCAACCCCACAAATCGTCCAGGAATTGGAGTCAGAAATGTCAACAAAATTTATCTGAATCGACATTCCCTATGCTCGTGGAGAATGAGCGATTGTAAGACTGTCAATGAAATCTCCATTGTAAGATGTATGAAACAATAGATACTGAACTTTAAACAAAATATTATATTTTTGTTTGCTGGTAAGAATACAAAAAATCGAGTAATAAAAGGGGGCTCCATTGGATGGCATGATGGAACTATTTTCCCTTCCTCCATAGCATGACGTGCTTTCGTCAAACCGATGCTATGATATATCTTTGTTGATCTATTCTTAAGACAATCAAATCACTTTAGAGTTCGAGTCTATATTTTTTGAGAAGGTTTATTCACACAAGTTTCTTTCTAATGCACTGCTAGCTTCATTTACTTATATACCACATTTGGATTGGTACCATAGTCTAAACATCCTTGCATGATTGGAGATTGAAGGATTGCCTTCTATGACATCATGCTCATAAAGCCCTTGACCGTAATGGCTTAGAAAGAACCAAAAATCGAACGTAATATTTAATATTTTTTTCTCAGTAATCTGGCTGTTAGGTCTTATTTAACAATTATGAAAGAGTAATATTATTTATTTAGAGTCTAAATATTTATCAATCTATATATGTCCTCTAATGAAGTTTGAATGAATTTTTAGACATTGGACAATGTGTAAGTGACCTCACTACCACATAACTCGATAGTCATCTAGTCTCTAGTTGAATAGAACAATTCATTTGAACTCCAAATGACGAAATTTGCATAAAATCAGAATTTCGTTCATCAATCCGTTTTCGTTTCAGAAAGTAGTAGTCCGTCCAAACCTCACCTCCTCCGTTGACATGGACAACTTAGTTGTTGACCAAGCTTTGGGGCTTATATACATCCAAACCACTCAGTTGACACTCCTAGAAATTTTAATTTTCCCATTTCAATACAAGTTGCAAATTTGATTCTCAGGGATCTTCAACATGATCTTCCAGGATTTCTTTTGATGGCATTGCTCAATATTGGCCGAGCCACATTAAGAAATTTGAGCACAGCAACCACCGGAAGACACTGCTGACTCGTGCTGCCCCACCTTTCCCATGATAATTGGACCCTCCAAGCTTTGAAAGATTGTGTCCATCAGCCAACTCACTGTGAAATGCCCATCAAAAGAAGGGGTTAATCAAGCTATCAACTGAGATAATAATTGAAATTTCTACAGGAAAAAGAACATGCAGTTCATATGTTCTTCAATTGAAATTAGAGTACGTTTGATTGTCAATATTTTACGAAAAATGTGTAACATTCACTTAATTTCTTACTTTTGTGCTGCTTAATTGACAATTTTTTACATGAAAAATATTATTTTACTTTTGGTTACGGAAAATATTTTCTTTAGAGAGAGATGATTTTATTTTTCAGGTAATTCACTATCTCTTTCTCAGTCTCATCTATCCCCTATTTCATCTACCTACAATTAAAAAATAGACAACTACAATATTTTTTAAGTTGAAAACTAAAATAATCAAAAAAATTTAATTAATATTCTATACAAATAAGTTTTAAGCAATTAAATTGCCTAAAATTTATTTTCTTTCCATACAAATTCCATACTTGCAATTAAATGCACTCTAATATTTGAACGAATTATAACTCGTGTTAGGTACATATGGCAAACGAACCCATCCACTTGAGTCTTGGGATGACTCGGTCCGGGAAAAAATTGACCCGACTCGAGGCTTTGCCAGGCCAAAATTTTGGCTCACCGAGCCCTCATGGGCCGACTCGTGAGACAGGCTAAAAATGCCCCATGACCCAGCCTGCAAAAAGAAGCCTGAGACAATGGCTTTTCTTGGTCGAGTCGCAAGTTTGGGTTCGATTTGTTGACACCCCTACATATGTTACGGAACAAGCCAGTCGACAGCCTTCCCTTGGAGTTCTATCTGCCCGAATCATTTAAGCTTTTCTGAGTCTTCTCCTATTTACATACCCCCTCACCTTAAAGGGGTTTTGGCGATGACGTCATCTTGCAAATCTGTTTGGCCCCCAAAAATTATAATTTCAAATAATGGGGGGCCAAACGATGGCTAAACAGATTCCTACAGATAAATCATTCACATTTCCTTGCAGTTCAAGTGAAGTACATTCACCTGATTGACACTAGATAAAATTTGAAGTACATTCACCTGATTGGCCAAGCAAACTGAAACAGACGCATGAGAATTAAGAAGGTCAATGTCTAAATTCCATTTTTCATTCAATTTCTAAAATAAATACTGAACGCATACGTTTAACTGATGATAGAGAGATATATTATCCACTGATATACAAAAAGTCAAATAACATGCAAATTGCATTTTTACCTCTTTATAATTGATTTCAGATTGAACATTGTAATCGAATTACGCCAATTCTAAATTGTTCTATTAATTTATGTACAGAGTCGATGGCGGCAAGAGAGGAGTAGAGCGGCGCTCCGTTCCGGTCGGATCCGGTTCTGTTTTCTGCGTCGGGTTCGTTTATACTTTCGGGTTTTAGCTAGCGGATCACCCAGGTTCGACCCATTAAAATGTACTGGTCAAATTTTAAGTCTAATAAAGTGGTTTGCACCTAAAAGTTCACAAAATTAAACCGAACAAGTTCGGACCCGTTATATTCTTATTACATTAATTTGTTTATTGGGTATTAGAATTAAGAATCGACGATTTTGTTTCGAATCAAATTTTCTATTTTTTTTCTAAACAAAATCTGGCATTCACTATCGTTGTCCAACTATCATTTGTTAAATTAACGTTGTGTTGTTTCAATCTTTTTATATATTGGTGTATGATATTATTAGACAACTTGTTTAATTTTTAAATTTGGACTATACTTGTTATTTTGCAAGATGGAACCTTCATTTATCATTTTTTTCAAACTTTAGGAGAATGAATTAGTTGTTGAAATTATGAAAACATTGAAAATATATATTATGGTAGGAATCGGACCAAATCAAATTGAACAGTTGGGTTCTGGTTCGATTCAATAATTAAAGTTGGATCTAACGGTTCCATTTACAAGATACTCAATACTTCTATGTTCGATTTGGACTCAAAATGTGCCCACTCTTAATCCAAATTGATTGTGTATTTAGTAAATTATTCGTACAATTAATTTTGTTAATTTTTAATTGGCATTTTACCCCCCCCCCCCCAAAGATTTTGAAAGTCTTCCTAGTTCACCATAAGTCGAAGATTTTTCTTTTTTGAGGTCCTAAATTAAAGAATTTTAATGAGTAAATTGACTCATGATCTAAATGAACGAGGACTTGCATCATTTCCTTTGTAATCACCATTCATAAATACAATTACCGGGAAACGAATCGAACTAAAATCAACATTTCAACTTCAATTCAATCCTTCAATACTTAGGGTCCGTTTGATTGTAAATATGAAATTTGGGTGGAAAGAAAATGAATTATAAGAAATTGAATTGTCTAGAATTTGTTTTACTGAGAATGGTAATTAATTGTGTTTGATTGGTATAATTTTTCACCTGAAAAATGTTGAAAGTTTGGTGTCCGGTTGGTTTCGTTTTTCATGAAAATTGTTCATTAAAGTGAATTTTTTTTTTTTTTACCATTGGGTCTAGAATTTGTTCCAATTGCCAAAAAAAAATTTAAAATACCGAATACCATTCGCTTGGTTTCGTTTTGCATAGAAATTGTCAATAAAAGTGATAATTTTTTATTTTTTTTTATCATTGTGTCTAAAATTTTTTCCAATTGTCAAAAAAAAAAAAGCTGGAAAATGTGAGCATGTGAGCCAAACCAAGAAAATGAATTTCATGGAAAAAAAAAGTGTATTAAACAAGGCAAAGGTGAAAGTTGGAATTTATTTTTCATTACTAATCAAACAGGGCCTTAAATCCTTCACGCAGTCTCAACTGTCATTTCTCATCAAACTCTAACTATCCGTTTCCCCAAAAATGTAATAATATTGCAGTAAACAAATATGACAAAAAGGTATTGAAAAAAAATAAAATGAAGAGAGAAATCCCTCATAATAGTATATCTGTAATATTATAAAAATAACCAGGTTTTGCCCACATAAAAAAAAAAAAGATTTCTTTCTTTGGACAAGCTAACATATTTTTACCGAAAATAGCAGTAAGGAAAACTTATTTTTAAGTTATTTATTTTTTAAACATGAATTTCAAAGTTACTTTTAACCATACAATACTTAATAAAAAGTAAATCTTATTGTACTTCATGCTTTAATAAATGAGTAATATCTAATGCTATCTTGTCGCTACAAATATACAACATAACTCAAAGCTAGTAGAAGTACAAAAAATAACTCTCTCTCTCTCTCTCACACACACGAGAGAGAGAGAGAGAGAGAGAGAGAGAGAGAGAGAGAGAGAGAGAGAGAGAGAGAGAGAGAGAGAGAAATCTCTATACATCGCTCTATAACGAAAGATACTCTCTCTCTCTCTCACACACACGAGAGAGAGAGAGAGAGAGAGAGAGAGAGAGAGAGAGAGAGAGAGAGAGAGAGAGAGAGAGAGAGAGAGAGAGATATTTCCCTTACAAGCCAAGAGCTCCAAGGAGTGTTCACCCTGCCCTACCTCAAAGCAGAGGTTGATAGCGGGGCGGGTCTGTGCTGTACTTAGTTGCAAAGAGTATAACAAGTTTTTTATGTGATAGAAATCATAACCCCATGTCTTTGTGCCACTTGTGCACGATTACTACATGAAAATTTATTGTGAAGAAGCTAGACACAATTTTTTTAAAACCCTTCGATGCTTTTACGAACTCATAACATGTTTGTCGAGGTTATAAAATATTTTTTTAATTCGAATATATGCTGATAATTAACTTCTCTCGGTAAACATATTACTTATTCTAAAAGTAACTCTTATCTTATTGTTAACCTATATTTCTGCACATATGACGCAATCAGTAGATCCCGACTCCACTCACATTCACGTTGTTTATCTCCTGCATAATTGGACAAACATTTAGAAGTACATGGGCTTCATTAATGGTGGGGAGGCAACCATGAACACTCCAACAACCAAGTCAATCAACTTGAGTATATATTTGGGGATGTAAGACGTGAGACACAATAGATTCGAGTACTTCTATATTCAAAGGCAATAGCCACCTTATAGCCAAGGTTTGATATCTAAAAAGTAGACTGAAAAGTTGTTTATGAGGCGTCTACTGTAGATATATCACATCAATCAATTATATAAATATCTTGTATGGAAGATCTCTCATAATAGGTGAACTGAGAGATGCCTTCTTCTCATTAATAGGCTAATTGCATTGGATTTATTCCGCGGTGAGTTATTGCACCTCGCCTAGGTTATAGAGAGTCGGCCTCTACATGACACCTCAACTGAGGTGATTTATCATTTCAGTTACCTAATATATGGCCTCGACTAGGCTTGGTTGAGATTGTGGATCTGGTTGGACTTGCTGCTAATTGCTAAGTAGTCGATGTTTAGAGTCTCGTCAAAGAGACGTAACAATACTCTCCCAAGTTTAGGAATGAGTATTTATATATTGCTGGACTTTTGGGTTGAGTGAACCATAAAGTTGCAGGATGATTTATTGTCGAAGTGATGCTCTAACATGAAGTGTTTTACCTTTGTGTTAGAAACGTGTTGACGAGGTGATCGCTTGTTTGGTTGTGTGTTCGAACACAACACACTTATAATCAAAATAAGTAATTTATTTATTTTCAACTTTTTATTAATTAATAAAAAATATATTTATTTTAAAACTTAATTATTACTTAGCTTACAACTATAATTTTTTAAGGTTAGCCAAGGATGCTCTATTAACTTCATGTTATGTGACAATCAAGATCCGTAAATTCATAGATATTGTGTGTTCTTTTCATGCCGTGATTTTTCTCTCTGTAGTGTCGTGTGTTAATAATTATTAATAATTGTTTGCATTATTGAATGAAAAGTTTCCTGGCTTGCCAAGGAATATTATTTGTCAAAGCAATTGCATGCGTGAAATAAAGAATAGAAAAAAAAAATTGTAAAAAAAATATAAATATAAAAATTGGAGCATGAGAATACTGTATGGTGATTAACACAAAAGTTGCACTTTATTAATTTGTAGGCAATACACCGAAAGGTCGCATATATCTTGAGGGCCCTTCTCCAACCACGCTTTTAGATCAAAGTATGCCCTCAAGCCCACCTACACAAATCATAACAAATCACGCTTTTAGATCAAATTATGCGAACGGCCTTTCTTGAAATCCCTTTTTCATTTGAAATGGGATAATCATATTGGTGTTTTTCATAGGTAATTCATTATTGTATAGACACGTCTTGTCATTTCAAAATAAAAAATTATTCCTTAAGGTCTATTCTCCATAGCCAACTTGAAGGAGTTAAAGTTAGTCATTGAGCTTTCGAACGTTAAGTTATAAAAGCATTAGGCAATTCAATAGCTCTAATCCTCTTGAATTACCCTAAATTGGATTTAGTAACCATCTGGGTGTCATAAATTTTCTCTTTCTAAACTTTCAAAGATACATCAATTTCTAGTGATCGTTAGATGCCAATGTGTTCTAAATTTTCAAACATTTGAATATTACCTTTTAGCATCTTTTAAGGTTAAAGAAAATCGTAATCATGTTAAAGGTATTCTTTGTAGGGGCATTTAATTCGAGTGGAGTCCATAAAAATGATATTAGGCGATTTTGACTAAAAAAAATTAGCAAAACAATGATTAAAAGAAGTGGGTGTATGAAAAAGTTATCTATGTTGAGATGGAGAAATAAAAGATTCTCATTTCGGGGGTGGACCATTGCACCACCATTAATTCACAATTTTGGTCTCATGGGATCCATCAATCAAAATCATAGCTATTAGCCACTAGCTACCTAGCATGAAGATACAAGTCAAGTAATATTTGACGCTAAAGAAATAGAAGAATTGTACATGTATGTATATTTGAGATTAGACTCATTAGCACAAAGTGTTTTTGCTTTTGGTTTTTAGTGTGCAAAATGTCTTCACGTTTCAATTTTTGAGATTAGACTGATTAGCACAAAGTGTTTTTACGTTTGATATTAATGTGCAAAATATCTTCACGTTTCAATTTTTTACATTTTCATCCATATTTTCACGTTTCATTGTTAAAAACGTTGTTTTCATAAACTTTTATCAAATTTCTCTATAAAAATATGTGAAATGATAAATATATCATTTTATTTAAATAAAATAAAAATAAGGAACTAATTGCAACCATACTTCCAAATCTTTTTTAAAAAGTACAAATGACTACCAAATAAATTATTAAAAATTTTAAAATAAAATAAAATCTTTTTCTCTCTCCCCTCCTCCTCCACCCCCACCAAATAATTTCCAACAATATACTCCAACAATTTCCCTATTGGTTAAAAAAATACAAATCCAAACATTGGCGACTCAATGGAATAGGTTATCAATCAAAATCAAAATAAGCTTGAATCACTCAAATCAGATCCGGATGGACTGCTAGGATCTAAATAAAGACCGGCGCTACCAAGTGTTGTACTCGGCCCAACACTTGAAGATCTCTTCAACGGCTGCAGAATCTCAGGCTCAAAGTTCTCCTCGAACATGGAAAAACATTTGCGCTTCAGAGTCGAGTTCCAGTGGTTCTTTATGGCGTTATCCGTTCAGCCAGACAATAATCTGAAGAGACAGAACCTAACCTCAATATGAGAGGTAGGAAGAGAGAATGGGATATTTATCCGTATATCAAATTCAAAATAGGTTCTCAATCAAAATAGGTTCCACTGAGTTGCCAATGTTTGGGTCTGTATTTTTTTTCAGCCAATAGGGAAATTGTTGGAGTATATTGTTGGAAATTGTTTGGTGTTGTGGGGGGATTTTATTTTATTTTAAATTTTTAATAATTTATTTGTGAGTAATTTGCACTTTTGAAAAATGTTTAGGAATATGGTTGCAATTACTTCTTTCTTTTTCTTCTATTTAAATAAGAGTGTATATTCGTCATTTCGTATTTTTTTTTATTGAGAAATTAGATAAAAATGACATTTTTCACAATGAAACGTGAAAATAAGGATGAAAATATTTATTTTTTTATTTTTTTTTAAACAAAAAAAATAAAAATAAAAAAAAAAAAAAAAATATATATATATATATATATATATATAACGAATATACATCACATTTTAGCGGAGCCAATGACCCACCTTCCTCCGTTGCTACTCCCTACTAAAGAGCGGGAGCGATTCAAATTTCAAAGTGGGTTATAAGAAAATTAATTTACTATAGTATTTCGCGTGCATCAATAATTTTTTCTTCTTTTAACCATTTATACTCCAAATTTGATTTATTTTTATTTTGTGTAGAGTGAATTTCATCTATGATGATACGTTTTTAGGTAGAGATAGACAATTATTCCCTTGGGAGTTATCTAGAAGGAATTGGAATAAAATAAGATCGATTCATACAGAAGAAAATGTTTCCATTTATAAAATCTAAATTTAAATTTAAACTAAAGTAAACAATTAATTTTAACTACATACTTAATGTAATTCATAACTTTTTAATCACATTCGTTTAAATTCATTTTTCTTGGAATTCATTTTTAACCACGCATTCTCTCAATAAAATAATATTATTTGTAAACACAATTTTTTTTCTTTATTTTTTAATTATATATCCTCAAAAAATCACTTTTTTATAAAATTTATTCTAATTAGCTTTGAAATAATAAAAGAATCGACTTGACCCTTTGATCTCTGAATTAAACTCAAACTCGGAGAACCCTACCATCGCATGCGTCTCGATCCCATCATTAGTACCCTCACCACCCCGTAAATTCCACCCATAAATAAGAATAAGCCCACATTAACCTTCAAATTTCTCACCTTTTTGACTTTCATTTTCTCCTAAACTACACTCTACAGTCAGTCTCCCTCTACAATGGCATTGTTCTCCAAATTCCAAATCTTCTGCATGTTTATGCTCTGTGCCTGTGCAACTTTCTTCACCACAGCTTACTCCGCGGCGCCGGCACCCGCCGTGGATTGCTCCAGTTTGGTGCTCAACATGGCGGACTGCCTGTCATTTGTGACCGCTGGGAGCACCACAAAGAAGCCTGAAGGAACTTGTTGTTCTGGCCTCAAAACTGTGCTCAAAACGGACCCTCAGTGTCTCTGTGAAGGCTTTAAAAATAGTGCACAATTTGGTGTCACTCTCAATGTTACTAAAGCCTTGGCTCTGCCCTCTGAATGCCATGTCTCTGCGCCTTCAGTTAGTAACTGTGGCTGTGAGTTCCCATTCTCTTCTGCTATTATTTTCATTTTTTTGTTTTAGCTTCTGAAATTTGCAAATTTTACACCGTATTTTTCTTTTTATTCTATTTCCAGGAAGAAGAAATCATGATTTTGAAAATAACATATTTGTATTAACATGGGTTTTCTGTATTTTGTTCTTTTGTACAGTGAGCATTGGCTCTGTCACTGGTGCTGCTCCAGGTACACACAGATCTCATCATATTTTTATCCACTTTGATCTGATCTTATTTTAGAAATTATCACACAGTGATAATGTAATATCTCTAGCAATGAACCGAATTATAATTGTGATTTTATTGTTTTCTTGGTGTTCAATTGTAATTGCCGAAGAAAGGACAAATGTTATCATCAACCCAAGTCATCTTAGGTAAAAAAAAAGAAAGAAAAAAGAAATGTATACATAACTGAAAATGGTGTTAATCCAAGGTTGCAAATTCAGATAATCGACATAATTTTCTAGAAAAAGTAACTTTTATGCTTAGCCAAAAATGCTCCTAGTATGGTAGAGCTTACAAATTTCTTAAGATGAGTATATTCCTTTTGTTTGCAGCTCTTTCTCCATTGCCATTGCCTCCTAGCTCAGTCGCTGGTGCTCCAAGTACTGGTATTGTTGCTAATGAAATTGCTCCTACACCGGCTGCCGGAAGCTCTGGTTCTTGTGGACTCCCCATCTCCTTGGGAATGTTTTTCCTCACCATGGCAGTTGCTGCATCACTTGCTATCTTCTGATCATTTGATTTACAGATGGAAATGGATCCCAAGAGGGATTCTTATCATGTGTGTTTTGCATTGGCATTCTATATTATTACTAGGCCTTTTGGATTTGAGACGTGGATAAGTAGGATTGATGTTTGTTATTCTATTATCGAGCAAGTTCCTAAGTTGAATATTTGATGTACCTTAATTTTATTTCATATAATTTTAGACAAATATTTTGATTCATTGACAGAGAAATCACGACAAAAAGAACCATATAGTAAGAAAATTAACAAGAAAAATAAAAGGTATTATAAATGTCAAAAAGGTTCTCAACATAAAAGCCAACTCTACACTCTTCTCCATGAGTTTGATATCTCACCATCTTCAATCAAGATTCCTCAGGTATCCACACACCGTTAATCAATGGAATGCAAATTCACACTTGTAATATTACGGGTTTGGCCGACTAGAAACGATCTCAACGTTCCATCTTGGAAGCAAAAGTCGAGTGGCATCCGCAACAGCGAGTAAGATTTTGTCATCTTTAGTCTGTTCTTAAAATCCGATGCGTGGAGTTTGTCAAGCATTACTTGCCCTGGATTTGCTAGAACGAGCTGTGCAGGAATGCACATCAGAAATGGCATATTTGATTCGCTGGAATTGACATGATATAACGTCTTACTATGTCCAGTCCAGTGTACTGGACATATATCCATCTAAGACGTAAGAAGTAATGTGTAGTGCTCATATCCATTCGTTTGTAGACTCTTATATAAATCCTCTAGGGCATGAATGCCACTGGTATCTATATCAGTTACAGCTGCAAAAAACAAGAGTTGGTAGTATAAATTTAGGTTCATTTGGGAGTAACAGGGAAAAATATTGAATGCTATAAATCCTTACGAGACATTTCAACAGTCACCAATTGGATTCTTGGTAGGTTATTTTCTTTCAGATGCTCTTCGTCATCAGTTAGCCATCTCAAGATCCTGCAAGTATGTATCTCAATCAGCACTCGTTGAATTTCCCAAGAAAATACAGTAACCTATTTTCTACAAGGAAACTTATTGGTAAATGAGTTTATGTTTTAAATTCCTTCATTCCAAACAGAAAACTTAGGACCTTAATGACATGTTTGGTAATGCATATTACACGCGCGCTTGCAGTTTTCAAACAGTAAATTCGGGTGTGAATGTAATGAACGTGTTATCTTCCTTTTGCTTTTATCAGCTGCCTCAAACTATAATCACGTGTTATCTCATCATACACGCAAATACAAATTATATTTTGGGCAAAAAATATAATCATGTCAATTAATTTCAAGACATTTCGATAAGATATATGGGACGTTATACTATTTAAAATTAAATTAGACTAAAGAAAGATAGTCATGTTACAAAAATTGATAAATTATCATGTCCAATCTTCAATGTATTTAATTTAAATATGTTGAATTGTAATTCGTGAATCAACATACAAATATAAACATAAAAAAAAAAAAAAAGACCGTTGTAAATTCATAGTCCTCCAAACTTAAAAGTATTCTAGTTCAAAATAAACAAGTGTCAAAGCAGAAAGGCCAAAATGCGAACAAAAAATAGAAAAATGGCTCGGATTTAATTAATGTTCTTATGTCAACGAGCAACTTGTCATGGATTTTTATTTTTCAAAGTTGCTACATGTACATTCATTTATATATTAAATTTGACATTCATGATGTGCCAAAATTATGGCAATTGATTTGAACAACACTTTTTCAAGATTTTGACACGTCAAAGAATGTCAAACTTGTTGTACAAAAACAATGTACAACTAGTTTAATTCTTTTTCTATAGTTGCCGGTCCATGTACTAAAGGTGATAATGGTCCATCTGTCTTGTTAAAACCTTATTTGATAATAATTCAATAAGACAAAAAATCAAACGAAGGAAAGAAAGTACAATTATTTTGAAGTATTAAAAATAAATGCCGTTTAATTAAAACCTTATTAGGAAAATCTCATGAGATAAGACCTAAATGAAGGAAAAATAGTACAGTTACTTCCTTGATGTTGATTTTTTGAATTGACGCATTACAATCTCGTGAACCAATTTCTTAAATGAGGCGTAGAAGTGTTTTTATGAATAAATCAGCTATATTGTTACTTGAGTGAATTTGTTGAACATCAATGTTGTCGTTCTTCTTAAGCTTATGTGTATAGAAAAATTATGAAGAAATATGCTTCGTTCAGTCGCTTTAATATAACTTCATTTGAGTTGTACAATATAAACTGTATTATCTTTATATAAAATTGTTAGACTTTCTTTTGTTGAAATTAATTTGCATGATACTTGGATAAAGTGGGTCATGTTCCTCAGCTATATATATTCTCGATTTGTCTCATGGATTGCAATAATTTCAGAATAAATTGAAGATATTGCTGTCAAGGTTTGTTTCATGAATTTTTATGATATAGCTGTTCCTCCATGTATAAGCACATATCATGTTTGTGATTTAGCTTTATGAGGATGAGAGACATAACCTACATTTGCATATCCTATTAAAACAGATCCCGACATTTGAGAATAAAATAATCTCAAACCAA
>CAIGRP010033692.1:0-23763 GCA_903798385.1 Fraxinus cuspidata
ATGTTAAATTGAACCTTTAGGATTATTATTTCTTCAAAGTCTCAAAGTACTATATCTTCCAGAATATGTCTCAACACGAATTTGAATCAGTATTCTAAATGCAAAGTGTTGAAATTTGAATGTTTTTTCTAAGAACTTCGGTGCAAGAAAGGATATTGTTTGAAGGTCTGATTAATTGCTAAGTAATGATTATCCACTATATCGAAAGAATTATTTCTTTCCTACTTTTGGATTTTGGATTACATGAACACATAATAGTGTAATATGGTTTTTCCCTTGAAGGCTAAATTGCTCATACTTCGAAGATACCCAACTGTCCTAGTACGCGATATGATATCTGTCGAGGTAACTTTGTATGCTATCATTGCTCGGACGTGTCTTCTTAGAGTCCTATGATTTCAGGTAGTCAGTGCAATCAGGCTCTTGCCAGTGACAAAAATATTATAAAGGTAACCTTGTTCTTGATTTGTACTTTCCAGTTGCATCAACATTTATGCCTGGATTCTTATTGTGCAGATATATTTGTGTCAGAAAATATTCTTTCTAGTCGTATGCATTCAGAGAATCTGGATCAGAAATTGAATAACTAGCATCACACATTAATTAACTATTCATTCATTAGTTCTATCATGAATCGAAGTTTCTGAACTTTCGCAAAAGAGTTAATTAGGTGATTTGTAATGTAACTTGAGACCCATGCTTTCAATGTGGTCATGTCTACTTTTGCACAACACTGTATGTACTGTCTTATTATGGAGGAATAGTGTGAAAATTTTAAGGCTGGCCTCTGAAGATGGCATGAATAAATCAAAAAATAACATCATTGAGGGTACTTGGAGACTCTTCATAGAAAGAATAAAAATATTTTGATGACAATTTCCTTCTAATTTCTATAGACTATGTGATAGAAAATCTATAATTGTGTCTTTCAGTTCCATGCATGAACAGAAACTGTGTTGTGAGATATTAATTTTTTAGGCAAAGGAGACAAACACATGTAACAGTAAATATTTCCATGAAGGATACAGGTGGTGGGGCATTTAAATTTGCAGATTTGCTCAAAGAAAAGCTTGGAATTATTCTGGACGAGGAAGACGAAATGGATTGTCTTGTTACTGGAGCAAATTTTCTGCTTAAGGTGGGTGTTTATATTGCATACAAATATGGTTGACTTGTATTCTTCTATTGCTTTTGTAATATCATCAAAATCAATAGTATATCATTATTATCAAGAAGTAAATGTCTCATTTCCTCCATTGATCTATCACCAATTGTTGGATAACCTGAAAAACGTTGTATTTGATGTCGTATTTCTTTTTGCTTTCGATGTTTGTCATTTCTTCCAGCAATGAGGTTAAATTTGTAGCCCGTGTTGTATTGGTGCAAAAATTATCGGAGTTTTCAAGAGAAATTGTGTGCCTTAATACAAAGAAGATTTTTGGGTCCAAAGGGAAGTGTCCTTGTTGAATATAAATTTCATGAGTTTTTCACTTGTGATAAATTCCAAGTATCAGTTCTACTTCAGTTATAAAGTCCAAGTTATTTTTGGTTCATGAATCGTGATATACGATTTTATTGCTTTCTGGTTTTATTTGGAGTCCTTAGACATAAAGGATTAAATGAATTTTTTCTCATGGAGCCCGTATGTCATAAAATGTTTGCACATTTGCAAGTTGGCATATGTGCAGAGAGAGAAGGAGATAAAGAAAGGTGAATGGGGAGAGTACTGAATTCAATTACTGTATGTTATGAGTTCTGATCTGTCTAGATCTTTAGTTTACAATGTGGTATGTATTGTGTGGTCAAAACTCATCATAAAAAATTGTTTATGCCTCTCTCCTTTTTGGGGTAATTCTATGTCCACTGAGGCTACAATATTTTATTGTCTTTTCTAGTTTTAGTCATGTCTTAACGAGGTTCAAGATTATTAATTGTAAATTATTCAATAAAAGAAAATAAAATACATCCTTAAGCTTTTTTGCACGGGGGAGATTCATCTCGTCTGACTTCTTTACTCCACATGTTAAGGTTTGCGTATGGCGTAACACTGCATGTATTCTTTGTACATATTATGCATTTCTAAGTTAGGAAACTTGTGTTTCTTTGTTACAATAGTTGTTTCTTTTGTTTTTCTCCTCCTCTCTCCCTCTGTCCTCTGTCTGTATATCAATATATGCTTAAATTTAACTGCATATTGACCAGGCAGTACATTATGAAGCCTTTACATATATGGATGGTCAGAAGGAGTATGTCCAGATTGACCAAAAAGAATTGTATCCTTATCTCCTTGTTAATATTGGATCATGCTTTCTGCATATCTTTGTTCTTGTAGAGATTAATTTGCTTGAAATTGTTGAATTATAAGATTTAAATAATATACGCGTGGCCTTATCTAGCAATTTAAGTTTTTTCATCAAATGATTCAACATAATGAGCAAAGTGCTGGGTTCTCGCCGCCACCCATTTCTTAAAAATTGTGCAAGTGTAATGCTTTCTTTGATAAGAAAAATTAAATCCTGCCTACACGTAGAGGGGTCAAAGATAAGATTTAAATGATACATATGCAACCTTATTTAATAGCTTTAATTTTTAGATCAAGTGGTTCTACATACATAAATGTTACGATATTCAGAGAATATAGTTGAATAAGAAGCAACAAGAAGAATTATTGCCTTCGCTTGGGTTTCCTTTTTAGTTAATCAAATTTTAAGTTGGTAGAAATGAGTGGTGGATAAGTGAGTACTACTTGTTGAGTCTATGAATGTGTGCTAAAATTAATCTTTGATTTTGAAAGTAACATTTTAGCAACTAAAATGGAAACCAAAACAAGGGCATTAAACTGGGATTAGATGACAGAAGTTAATAACAGCTGCCTCAATCCTTCTTGCATGAAATGGAATAACATCATCATGCTTTCCCTTGGACTTAGTCTGACAAAGATTATAGTGCCCGAATCATTTGATCATTTTTATTAAACGGATATAATTAAAATTTCTTCCATCTCTATATCAGGTGAGATGCAAAACCTACTAATATGTGGAGCGTAATTGTTTATGGAACTCATTAATATTTAAATATGACCAAAGTTCAAAATACAAATATTCAAAGGGATATGTAGCTTCAATAATCATTTATCATGTAACATTTTCAGTTAATGATACCGAAGAATTTAATCGATGTAGATATTTCACTAGATGTAGCAACAAACTAAAACGTAGTTTGAAAGATTATTCATGCAGTTGACCCAAATTTATTGGGAACAAAGCTTACTTCGTTGCTGTTTAGTAACATACTCGGGCAGTATTAATACACCACTTGCACATGGACCTAATTCACAATGGAGTAGTCTATGAGCAAGAGTTGAGATAGATTACTCTAAACAAAGACCTTTCTATCCATGTGGAAGCTTCAATGAAATATGTGTATTTACAAATTTTGACGAGGATTGTGAATAATATATTATTGCAATATTTGATTCCGTCATTTTCATTTTGGTGTATAAATTTCTTGTACTTGTTATTGTTTCGTGCTTGCTCAGGGAGATAGTGACAGTAAGTTCGAGCGAGTCAGTGACAAGCGTGGGTGGTGGTACATTCTTGGGCTTGGGAAAACTTTTGACGAAGTGTAAAAGGTGATGCTCTTAGACCTTTCATTTCAATACAATCTTCAAGACTATTTCTTAATATGAAATTCTTTTGCCTAACAAATGCCTTAATTTACAAGAACCACAAGTTTTTTTTTTCCCTTTTCCAGTTTCGATGAATTGTTAGAGTTGAGTCACGCAGGTATGTTCTTAATTGAATAAAGAGTGAAAAAAAACTAAGTTTTGCATTCGACCCCGACAAGACTGTTGGTTCATGCAAAACTTCCAGACTGTATAGTCTTGTGTGAAATGTCTTTTTTGCCCTTGATTTTGTTTCTTTTCTTTTTCAATTATTTTTGTCCTTCACTTATATGGAAATTTGAGAAAATAAACCTCCAACCTAAATCACATCTTAAAAATGAAAATTCAATTTCAAATTAAATACTTAAGTCATATTAACGTGTTTTGTATTTTCTTTTGGTCTCGGAAGTGGCTAAAGAAGTTTTTTATCCTTTTATTTTAATTAGGCAAGAAGAATGATATGGGATTCAAATAACGAAGTCATTCAAGTTTTCCTTTTTACTTCTATTGGAACTATACGTGTTTCGTAAAGGTATATGTTTTACCTTCAAATGTATATAGCTATGACGCATCGACATAGACAAGTGTGTCCAACACAACATGTGTGCAATACATCGACACGTAATTTTTCAAAAAAGAACTGACATGACATATCACCGACACGACACATCACCGTTACGTTAATTAAATTCTTTAAAATTCTTCATTTATATAGTACAAATATAGTTTTATACTTGTTTTTAATTTTTGTTGTTCAAATATTTTAAATATGAGTACTTATTTGTTATTTAATAATAACGTTGAGTAAAAAGTATATAATATTTCTAATAAAAATGAAAAATCATCATAGTAGAATGTCTGATGTGTAGGTATTTGATACGTATCGGACACAGACACACCACCCTAGTTAAAGTGTTCATGCAATAGAAGTATATAGAAATCGACTCAAGTTTTATTGGTGACTTATCTATGATGTCTACTATTCGTCTTCGGCGTAAAAATAATGAATAGAATGTTGGGGCCTGTGACTTGCACGAATACATACAAACATTTGCTGCATGTGATGTTTTGAAAACTACCGGTACTTACTTTCGCTGAAGACAACCCTATATTACAAAGATGTATTTTCTTTATTTGAAGTATTAAATCCATAGGCAATTAATGAAGTTATGAAGTATTGATACTCTTCGTAGATGCCATGCAAGAAGTTGATAATCTTTTTGATCAAAGACGAGAGTTAAATCATGTGAACTTTCTAGGATGACACTCATGTGAGTTTTAGGATAACATGAACTTACTCGAGCCTGTATTGTTATGCTACTTAATCACTAAATTTTTTTTCTCTGATTATTGTGATTGGCGTGGCATCGACAACCATTGCTTCTAGTTTTGGCAAGTCAACATCCAAAGAACAAGATCTTGAAGATTATAGACCTGAAGACATAGCCAGCTCCCTATTAAGAATGATTTCAAATAACATTGGACAGGTGAGTTAGAGGAAAAAATGAATCCTTGCATGCAACAAGCTCTATTCTAGGAGGATTATTTACTTCTTTTGCCAATATTTGAGGTAACCTTGTAGCGTTTGGCAGAGAAGTCCATGAATTTCTTGGCAATTTACTCTTTAAATCCTTCCTCATTTCATGCCTTAGACTGTATGAGAATTTTTCTGTTTTTCAAAATCAATTAAAAAAAAAAAAATATATATATATATATATATCATTTTTGCCCATGACAATTTTTCTGTGTAAAGAAGAGATTAGAGAGTGAATAGTTTTCAATTGAAAGAAGAAGAGAGTAAAAGACGAAGGAGAATGTCAGAATGGTGAAGAAATTTGGGGAGAGCTGTTTTTTGGTATCTTTTCATAGAAGTAACATCCTTTCTCTAATTAAATGTTAACGTATCGTTTGGCCGGACGATATAAAGGTTCTTAATTCTTATCATTCCTTCCTATTACCAACAGTCACTAGCTGTCAATTTAAATTTTTAACTTTATTATTCTAATCTTACTAATATAACATGATTAATCAGATTAAATCTAGTCTATCCTACCTCTAAAATTGACAATGATCAATAAGCATTGTAAGCGTGACAAGTGCTATATTTTTGTGAGCCATCAATCACTAGTAGAGGCCTAGCTAAACCTACCCTGTGCTGATCAATGATTCTTGTTTCTAATTTTGATTTAAATGGCTTGGGTATACAATATCATTAAGTGTAATATTAAAATTAATAATCATAGAATGACTATTAGATGCCCTTTCCTTTGTTCGCTTCAGTTTTTTTGCTTACTTGAATGCACTATGCTTTGGACTCGAGCATATTATTTTTGGAGGATTGGTCATTCGTGGTCATGCTTACACAATGAACACAATTTCTGTTGCAGTTAATTTCTGGTAATGACTCTACATAACCCTTTGGAATAGTAGCACTGATTTCGTCTTTGTATTCTGATCAGAGCCTGTATACATTGACTTGTGGCATCTCAAAATGGTGCTCCGTATATGTAATTACATATACACTCTATTTTTTAAATTTTATACATTAATTTTTTTCTCTCTCTCTTTTTGGGGGGTTGAGGTTGGTATGACCTATGCCATTTTAGAGAATGATTTAGTCCTTGGAAACCAACTTGCTTCTGCACCAATTGAAAGCTAATAAATTTGAAGCTGTGATATCCCTCATTATCACTTAATTCATGCACTTATGTTGTGCTTTGCATGAGTTACTCATTACTATTTGCTTGTGGACTAAGGTGCAATAGTCATTTTCATTTTTCTCTTTTGGATTCTTTAAAGAAAAAGGCGCGTCAAACTTTGGCGGCAGAATTGGGTCGTTTCATTTGTGCTTTGTTGGCATGCATACTCGAAGTGTGACAGAGACATGAATGAAACTTTTTGTGAAACTGTAAAACCTGTCTTCTCTTGAATGTCTTAATCAATTTTGCAGCAAGAGAATGGACCTATATACTTCGTGCTGATGAATGCAAAATGCGCCCTCAATCTATTAGTCATCTCCTTTTGTCATGTTCCAGTTCAATTAATCCAGTTGCATATTTCCAGGTCGAAAGGTGAAGCAAAAGCTATTTTTTACAGCATGAAGGATTTCTTGGGGCTTTGGGAGCATTTATGAGCTATGAAAAGAATGATCCTGCAGATGACTCCGCCCATCACTTAGTCAAACAATCCCCGAACAGATTGTACAGCATTGAAGATCGATTTCAAAGCTCAGCTTCTAAAGATGCAACTGATAATGATTGTATGGAATGTAGATTGCAAGTTACCAAATGAAAGTTTCTTATACTAAACTGGGCTCCATGTCAGTATAGTAGACAAGGCAATTCTTGGTTGCTTCATTAAGTAAGAGGAGTCCGAACATTTATGTATGTAGGAAGGATTATTTTCCAGGATCGAATATTAATAATTTATTAAAAGTAAAGTATCTTGTTTTGTGTTTAAAGTAGTTGCAGCGTCTACTTCAATTTACTGTCAATGCAATAATGATAATGAAAATTGTTTTTGCCTTATTTACATCTATTTCAGTGGAGATGATGCAGTTGTTCAACCTGGCATGACCGAAAATTCTGTTTTCGTTGCTCTAAATATTTCAATAGATGTCGTAAATTGACATAATATGTGTCACACTTTGGCGATTTAGTAGTGTAAAGCAAATAAACAATTTAGTAGAATTTCACGTCTTGTACGTGTAGTAGACACCACTGTATATTATGAATTATATTTGTTGGAGTAAGTTGACGCTAAGGAGGTATGTAAGCTCTTAAACACTACGGGGGATTCAGTTTACCGTAGAGCAAGTATACAATACAGCAAAGTATGTGTTGCATGTTTGAGGTGAACATCACTATTACAAAATCTAAATATGTGTACGTCAACTAACTTGATATGTCTAACACGTTTGATCAAACATATATTGTCAATAGAAATAGTTATTTTTGTCAATAATAAATGTTAGCCAACTAATTCAAGCATGTGAAAAAGTAGCCACATTAACTGTCTTGTTTCCCATCCCTACTAATGCCTCTCAGACTATACAAAGATTGTTATTACGAGTCAAATTCATATACCTTCTCACAAATGTCAATAGAATTTACATAACAAATCAATTAGTAGCTAACTAATTGAAAGGCATTAAGTTTCACATTCCAAACCAAACACATGTTTTAATGTCAAAATATGAAATTAAATATCATAACTTTAAAAGTATGGTTCCATGGGGAATCCTAACATCTATACAATTAGCCAAGCATCAAATTAATTGCAAGAACACAAGGTAATTGATACAACATCACTTGGAAATGAATAATTGGAAAGAGGGTGAAAAGAAATTTTGAAATTCTTGAATCTCTTCAATGGCTTCTTTATCAATCCTTTTTTTATTCTTCTTCTTTTCGAACCAAGAAATAGATGTATGAAGGTAGGTTTGAATGTGTTTTGTAACAAGCTTCTATAAGGTTTTGAATGGATATATGAATATGTTGAATAAAGCTTCCTTTTGGGCTCTTCCCCTAATAAGAAATATTAATTTTCTAACTTAAAGAGCCTCCTTAGCTTGAATAATTTGTGTATAATCCCTACAAATCTGCTTCAATTATTGGACTAAAGTATGTACTTACAGGACAATGTTTAGGTCAAGATCCGTGTTCTCATTGATTTTCATCAGAAGTATAATCAAACAAGGACATAATTCTGCCTCTACCAAAAATAAAGCTATGTGATTGCACAACCAACAGTATTTTTTAACTGGAATTTCAATATTACTAGGTGCAATCTCATCTCTTTCACCACTGTGATCCCAGTGGTGATGTTACTACTTATGGGCAATTTGGTCCCTGAATTTCGTCCTTCATTCAGTTTGGATTCTTTCTTAATGAAATTTTAGGCATTCATATTCTAATCCTTCCAATTAAATCCACATAATCCCAAAATCATTAATAATTGATCTGTTGTAAGTTTTAATTTTTTTTAATTTAGTCCTTAAACTTTTCAAAAGTGGGATTTCACTCCCAAGACTTGTTATTCTCCTCTGTTTGCTCCCTTAATACTTTCAATTGATCAATTAGAATTTGGTTGATCATCAATGGCTCCAAAGCAACTCACATTAAGCTCCAATTTGCCTATTTCTTATCAACTTCGTCCAAGTGCATCAAAATTGAGATTTTACCTACAATTAACTTAAATTAAGTAGATATCCTCTCAATTAATCATAAATAAGCAAGTAAAAAAGTTATAATTAAGTGCATAATATTTACTTATCACACTTCAAACTTAAACTCTTATTCATCTCAATCAAGACTATTTATGTAAGCAAACAACAAAATAATCAAAGCAATTTAGATAACTTTGCCAAATTCCCATCAAGTGTCGAATTTGTTTGAAATTCAAAACAGAGTTTATAAGTAATGCAAATTAAATTATTCACTTTTTCAATGATCAATCGATGGGTGCGAATATTCAATCTAATCATCATAAATTTTAAGTTGGTTATTTTTTCGACTCATAATAGTCAAATATTTCATTTCTCTCTCGTGGGATGCATATCTCCAATATGTGTTTCAATCACATACTGAGGTGTTTATTCTAAGGTTTGGGTTTCGTCATTAAAAGTTACTACTTCGAATTGTGATTATTCTCTCTAAATTTGAATGTCTCAACCTTCGAGGTTTACCTAATAACCCTCACGAGAAGTCTATGCCCACAATTAAGTATCTAATGCTTAGTCTAACAGAAATAATGCTTATAGTTATTTTGTCATTGCTTCAAGATACTTTGAATGTATTTTTAATTTCTTCAAATTTTTTTATTGTCCCTTCTTCCATTTTAAGATTTTTTCGTTGGTTTTCGAAAATACTTTTTACTCTACATTGTAGGCAACTTTCTTCACCGGTAGATCGTCTCCTCAATCTAAGTAATTTTTTTCCTACGTGTCATAGTTAGTGCAATACCTTTATTTATTGATTTTGAATAAAAAAAGACCTTTTGCGCAATGAAAGGGGAAATAAGGGTGACAATACCAAAAAATGAAAGGTATGGACGTTTTCCACAATAACAATGAAAGGTGGGGACGTTATGCGCTAATTACCCTAAAAGTTACTACTTCGAATTGTGATTATTCTCTCTAAATTTGAATGTCTCAACCTTCGAGGTTTACCTAATAACCCTCACTAGAAGTCTATGCCCACAATTAAGTATCTAATGCTTAGTCTAACAGAAATAATGCTTATAGTTATTTTGTCATTGCTTCAAGATAATTTGAATGTATTTTTCTTTTCTTCAAATTTTTTTATTGTCCCTTCTTCCATTTTAGGATTTTTTTCGTTGGTTTTCGAAAATAGTTTTTACTCTACATTGTAGGCAACTTTCTTCACCGGTAGATCGTCTCCTCAATCTAAGTAATTTTTTTCCTACGTGTCATAGTTAGTGCAATACCTTTATTTATTGATTTTGAATAAAAAATTGGGATCAAAACTATGGTGTATGGTACTACCTAGGTTTCACCTATTAGCAAAAATTATTCCACATAAATTTTCAACACTTACGGAATCAACATCTTTCTAAATAGCTCTCAATATAGATCAACCATCCCAAACTAATCATTTCAATAGATTAAGTGGCCGTGTCACTTAATATGATCTTAGATTGTCAACTTATGTTCAAAACTAATTCAACATATACTATAAATATAATCAACTCTATAAATCTTAAAAATCATCATGACCGTTATGCTCCATATAGTATGATTTCACATAAACATATATCAAAATAACAAAAAAAAAATTTGTATCACTTATTCGCAACTTATTAAATATAATAATTTCAATTACCTGGCATGGTCGTCTAACTCAGACATACACGTATAGAGAGATAAGATATTTTTGTTTTTTTTTCGATTTTTTAAATATTTTTTTAGCATATCACACTAACAAACAATAGTAATAAAATATCTGAATAATAGCATATGTCTTCTATTTTCCTTTTTCTCTTCTTTGCTTGCTTTAAAAAATAGTTCAATCACACATGAAAGAGAAAGAAAAATTAAATTCCAATATAATTATACAGGAGTTAAAGTCATTCTTATATTTGTTGGAAATATGGGACCAAGGAGGATTTGGCATGATTGTGATACTAGGAATTTCACCCTAAATAATTAATTTCATAAAAAAAACAAGTTAGACAATATTTACACGTGCCTAAGTTTTAATGCAATTCTAACTCATTACATGAAAGGCAATTACTTAAAGTAAGGGGTAATAAATGAAGTTGCCTCCCAGTGAACGTTTGTTTATAGTTCTAGTCCGACTTTTTGCAAAAATGCTTCATGACATTTTAAATATGGTTTTGAAAGTTTTGCTTAGTTTGTGTAAGTTAACTTTGTACCAAATCTCATATTGCCTCCAAAATCTTACTTTGCCCTTTCTCACATCATATGAATCGCCTCCACCCAATTCAAACGCAACAACAAATACTTTGATTTCCTCATCGACTTTCACCACAAACTATACATGTTCTTCTTCGTTAATTATTGATTCAACGGTTGAATGACAAGGAGATCTCCCATAGGAACATCACATGATTTGCCTATACCACCTTATTCGAACTCAACTTTAAAGACTTCTAACCTCTTCCTCAGTATTAATAAAATCAATAGATTCGAAAGATTGTGACAAATTCCATCTTCATTGAATGTTACTAATTCATTTGATTCCATCATGATTAACTCCTCGATCTTTTTCATGATCTTCTTCATATTTTTTGATTCCTAGAGTTGTCATTCAGAGACTATTTTAGACAACTGGCCTATTTGATTTTTCAAGCTATTGATAGATTCTTTTTTATTCTGGAAGCGTATCTAGTTTATTTGCAGGAATTGAGATGCAGCATCCTCCAAATGGTAGATCATTCTCATCATTATTCTGCTTCAGTATAAAGTGATTAAGGGCCATGAACTCCCACATCGTCATGTTATTTTCATTAAATCTGGAGTCCCACGTCTTGATTTGCTTTCAAACATTTGCTTCGCTTCATTTCTTGTCCAAAAATAAATAAATAAATAAAATATCTAGATCAGTTACAAGAATAAAAAGACTCAAATTAAAGCTAGAATTAATCAAAACTAATTAAATAACTTAATTCTCGAAAAAGTACACGTAGTCAAGTAATAAAGATTGAGTAAAGTACTGTCTCCAAGAGGATTACGTACTTAATCTAGGTTCCAATTAATATCAACTTTAAATGAATAGAAAAATTAAATGGGTTTTATATTTATATTAACAATTTAATTCTATATTAATTAATCCAAGTAATTAATTGAAAGTGTTTATTAAATTCAAGTAATTGAACAAATACCATAATCGCAAATCCCTCTACTTTTATTCATTTTAACATCAAATAAAAATTTAGACACTTATATTCAGGTATCATATCATTGTTCCAAATTCATTTAATAATATTTTTAAAGTAGAACTAAACATATCATCACATGTGATTTTCCTATATTTCTACGAAATATACGAACATACAAATATCCATTAAGTTACAATAACATCAAATAGGATCATGGTAAGCATAGCATTATATCTATATTCCCTATTGAACATTACAATGATTGGTACTATTTTCAAATTCCCGTTTCTTCTCTCTAATGTCAATAAAAATCACAAGACAATTTAATTAGCAGTTAATTAGTTGGAAAGTATTAAGCTCCTGACAATCATTCAAAACCAAACATAAGTTTTAATGTCAAAATATGAAATTAATATCAAAACTTTAAAAGTAGATTCAACAATATCCTAGCATCTATCCAATTAGCCAATCATCAAATTAATTACAAGAACACAGGGTAATTGATTCGATATCACCCGGATTGAATAAGTGGAAAAAAGCTGCAAAGAATCTTGAATCTCTTCCATGGTTTTTTGATCTACCTCTTTTTATCTTCCTTTTCAACCCAAGAAATAGATATTTGACGGTGGGTTTGGATGTATTTTGTAACAAGCTTCTATAAGGCTTTGAACGTTGTATATGTTGAAAAAAGCTTCCTCTTTGGCTCTTCTCCTAACAAGAAATGTGAATTTTCTAACCTAAAGAGCCTCATTGGCTTGAATAATTTGTTTATAATGAATTCCCACAAGCCTCTCCAAATTGTTGGACTAAGGTACGGGATTATTTAGGTCAAAATTCGGGTTCTAATTGATTTTCAAAAGAAGTATAATTTATCCAAACAAGGAAATAATTCTGCCTCTACCAAAAATAAAGCTATGCGACAGCACATCAAATTGGAGTACGATCGCACAGAAAACGAGATTTGTTAACTGAAATTCCGATTTTATTAGGTGAGATCGCACCTCTTTCATCACACTGTTCCCAGTGGTGATGTTTCTGGTCATGTGCAATTAGGTCCCGAATTTCTTCCTTCATTCTTGAATTCTTTCTTAGTTAAAATCCAGTTTTCAAGTTCTAAAATTTTGCAATTTAGCTCTTACACTCTTCAAAATAGTGAATTCGCTTATGAAACTTTTGATTCTCAATACTTTCAACTTATCAATTGCAATTTGATTGATCATCAATAGCTACGATTCAACTCTTAAGTTCAATTTAAACCTATTTCTCACAGATTCCATCCAAGTACATCCAAATTGGAACTTTACCTACAACTAACATAATTTAATGTAAATTAAATAAATATTCGTTCAATTAATCATAAATAAGCAAGTAAAAAAATCCTAAATAAGTGCATAATATGCACTTACTAGTGCTCGTCAAAAAGTAACAATAAAATGAGTATCAGAATCAAGTGGTGATAATAATTAACAGGATACTCTTTTAAAAAACAATATTCGTTCAATTAATCATAAATAAGCAAGTAAAAAAATCCTAAATAAGTGCATAATATGCACTTACTAGTGCTCGTCAAAAAGTAACAATAAAATAAGTATCAGAATCAAGTGGTGATAATAATTAACAGGATACTCTTTTAAAAAACAATATTAACATGATCATTTTGCATCTTGAGAGATAAATGAGACGTTATCCAGGAATTTGAATATTTCAAGTCCAAAATTAACCATATTTCAATTCTTATCACTTTTGTACGCATTCATCGAAATAATCTTACAATATATAGGTACGATTTTCTATTGATATAAACCTTTGATATTCAATGGCCTTCTGCATCAATAAAATTAAGTCTACATTTCCATGGATAGTTTAATAATCTGCGGCATATACGAGGTCCACTTATAATGACTTAACATTAGTAATTAGACACCTCACAATTTGAAGGTCAAGAATATTTTCAGCAAAAAATCGTGAATCACAATGTGATGCTAGTGTCCAAATGGTCGAAGTCTGTCTTCCCAATAAATGCAGCTTTCATTTTTCAAAAAATTAAGGCCAACGCAATGGAAAGATATGAAAAATTTGATGCTTCACCAGGTTCAATGAAATTTTATATTCATTCACACTCAAAACTTCATAACTTAGTATTGACACATCCTCAACTATTTTTTGGTAATCAAACTCTAAACTGAGCATTGAAACATGAAAATTTTGAATACCAACATTTCTTGATCTTATGATATGTTCTACTAATATCGAATCATTTTTAAAAATAATATCCCATCCTTTTTTTCGCAATTTATTCAACCAGTACTATGTTTTAATTTGGTTACTCGTATTATAATTCACTGTAAATTATATATATTTTTCTCTCACGCCGTACAAATGAATCTTGGATTGTCTAATCAAATACAAGAAATCAATATAAATATTGCTTTCAAAACCATGTTTATTGAGTTGCATTTAGACTATATTAAACAAAAATAAATAAATAAATGTAAATTTTATTCATTGTATTACATTTTACAGCTTTCGACCAGTTTATCCATCACGTTAACTCAGACAGATCACAGTTTAAGCCGTCAACTTTTCAATCGAACAGATTGATCCAATTGGAGATTTAAGGCTAAAAATTTACAATCAAGTAAAGCCACTATTTTTCTTAGAAGGGATGCATATTTCGGCTTAATCCACCATTAACGTTTGTGAAAATTCCCATTAACTCTCTCCTATAGGGTAAATAAGATTTTTGCCTGTCATCCACCTTCGCCTTATTTTTCAAATAAACCTCATGAGCCGACAACGGCGTCGTTCTACTCTTCTTCGCCTTCACATTCTGGTTGACTTTCTTTGTTTGCTCTTTTCTCTCACTACCACTCGACGCTGCCGGCTCCGCCGTGGACGTCGACGGGTGACTATTATTCAAGAAAACAAAGGCGTCTCTTCCATCACTATTACATCTCGCTGTAAAATCTTTCAGCCGCCAAATCTTAGAAAATCCAGTTGAGTTGCTCTTCTTGCACACCTCCGGGGACGCTTCCACCACCTTCCTCGTCGTCAACTCGCAGTAAGGTCCGGCAATGTCTTCGTTCACCGACGAAGCTGACGCTACCCCATCTTTTCTTTCAACAAAAACCTTCTTCACCTGAGGCCTCATGGGCAAATTCTCCCGCAAAATATATGCATCCTCGTCGGAAAAAAACAATTCCCGGTTGAATAATGGAAAAACCGGCTTGATCTGACCATTAGCAAATGCATCTTCTGCTGTTATTTGGGAATCATTTTCCACTTCACACACAAAAGAAAATTCCTCTTCCTCCTCTTCATCTTCTTCACCTGGAGAATCATTACTGAGTTTCAACTGAGTATAAACATCTTCACTTATTTTCATTGCGGCTTCTGAGTATAACAATTCTTGATCTGGGTTTGTCTGTTCTTCCATACTTGCTGGCGTATATGAAAAATTGGTATGTCTTCTTGTTGGGTTTTCCTTTTTTCTTGATTGAATTGTGAAGAACTGAAGATAGGTTGGGTGGATATATATATATTTATAGAATGGGTGGTTGATTTCTGCTGTTGGAATTTGAACACAGAATATTATTCTATTGAGAATTTTAAATTGTTTGTGGGAGAAGTAAACAAGAAAATGAGGAGGTGAAGGAGAGAGGAAAGGGGACGGACGAAAATTTTGATAGCGCGTTAACGTTGCGTTGTGTGGAATTGTGTGGGAAGGAACGTTCTTACCACTTGATCTTAGACAAGCCAATTCCCACGTTGAGATAATATTTTGGTCCAAATTGTTGTGCGAATATATATATATATATATATATATATNGAAGTTGATTAGTCAAATAAGGAGTTGAAATTCGCTATTCAAAATTGATTGTTCAATTTGTATATATTTATTATTTTTTTTTTTTTCTTGGTGAACAATTATCTTAATTTTAGAGCATAAAAAGAATAAGTGAAATAGAAGTTGATTAGTCAAATAAGGAGTTGAAATTCGCTATTCAAAATTGATTGTTCAATTTGTATATATTTATTATTTTTTTTTTTTTCTTGGTGAACAATTATCTTAATTTTAGAGCATAAAAAGTTTAAGTGAAATAGAAGTTGATTAGTCAAATAAGGAGTTGAAATTCGCTATTCAAAATTGATTGTTCAATTTGTCGTCAACCAATAATTGATTGACATATCATTTTATACCTATTTTTAAAAAATGTGGCAGCGAGAGAAAAGTTGGACATGTTAATTAAAAATGATATGTCAATAAATAATTTAGATTGACAAAAAGTTCGATAGTTCATTTTAAATAACTAATCTCAACTCTAAAATATGTGCTTGTTTAGAAAAAATGAAGTATAATGTAATTGCTAAAATCACTATCAAACAAGCACTATATATCTAATGATATTTATCTTTAGTGTGTCAATCAAGTTTCATAGTCTCTCTTAAAAAGTCCACATCACAGTAGAGTTCCATTAAAGTTTTAACAACAAAAGATAAGCTTCATTATTGGAGGACATATCTAAATTTTTGTCATGTATATTAATGAAGAGTTATGTTCTAAAACGCTCGCCCAAATAGAAATTTTGGCCTCGTCGTTGGGTAATGTTTTACGTTTTTTTATACTTAAATTTGCTTAGATTTGTAAAAACTAGAAGTTTGTCTTATTACTTAGTCCTTGTTTGATAATCATTTTTTTCCTCGAAAATAATATTTTAAATAGTAATTTTTAGGAAAATGTGTTGTTCAAAAGTATGGAAAAATTTTGAATTTTTGTACAAAAAAATTTATTGTATAAATGTGATTGAAAATAAATATGTAGAAAATGAAGTTTCTAAATAATGATTGTCAAACCGGGCTTAATCACGCTTCAAGCATTTTACAACACTTAATTAAAATTATATATGAATCCAACTTCCCACTATAGTATAGTGAGTCATGCTACATGTACAAAGTTAGGTTACAAAATTGGTTTTACAAAATACGTTTTGACAACATCCTTAACCAGTGATTTTAAAATAGTTTTTGAAACCAATGACCTAAATCTCGCCACATCATTTTGTCAATACACTTTTGTAAACCACATTTCTACAAGTATCATAATTGATAGTATATACAGTATGTAATACAATTAACTGTGAAATTAAGATATATACACACACAATGATATTGTTGCGTGTCTGATCAACTATGAACCTTTAATTAATTGTCTATTTTATTAATGGAAACGATCATGTGGAAGGCTTACAATAAGTTTTACCCTGAAAGTTTGGAGTAAATTTTATATCACGTAATTAAAAACATTCTAAATCAAAGCATTCCACTGGATCATAGCAGGGACTATGAACAAATTAGCGTAAAAATTAAAGAGACGAATAAGTCATTGCTTAAATATTAGTCATTGGTGTGTACATGAGGCCAAACTCGTTCTGGAAGTACCATATAGATGGGACTCCAAAAGGTTGACAAGATAAGGCTAAGCAAAATTACTTTAGTATAACTAAATCGTAAACAAGATATCCAATCACATGATTACTAACCTCAAAATTTAAAAACGTGATGCCTACGTGTAAGACACTAATTACACGTAATGATTCTCAAGTATGATGGAGACATTTGTACTAAATTGACTTGATAGTTATATCGACTAGTAGGGGGCATGCATCGTTTCTCTCATCTACAAATTGTAAGTTGAAGACAAAGGCATAACAATCTATATTATCCATTGAGTGAAGAGAGAGTCTTTAATTTCGACAAGTTTGAAGGTGGCCGAAATATAATCATTTATTTGAGGAGGTCGTTACCATAATTATATGTACAATATGGAAAAATGAAAAATAATAAATTTAGCTTCTATTTGATAAATTTATAAATAATTTATGGAGACATAATAGTGAACTCAATTAGTCCATGTTTGATAATCATTATTTCAAAATTCTTCTTTTTAACACTCATTTTCAGTCACATATTCATGTATATTTTCATTCTTTTTAATCACATATATTGGAAAACCACCAATCAAAACTCTATTTTTATCTAAAAAATAGTTGTCAAACATGGCTTATAGTATGTAACTAAAAATGAATGAATAAATGATTTATATAAATCGAGCCATGCTACTTTTACCTAAGAGGATGACAAAAGTGGGCACCTGCGGCAGACGGGCGTCCCCCCAATAAGGGGGCCGTCATGTGACATTTTGTCATCCAGTTTGTCATCCTCTTTTGTACCAATAGAATTATTGATGTAAATCATTTAAATAAAATTACTCTAACGGGGGCTCAATGATTTGAAGAACGAGACAATTTTCTCGAACTAAAAGTAACGTACCACCATGGAGTCAAAAGGTGGGGCAATGGTCAATCTAATGCTATGCAATTACCTCGACTACTCTGTTCACACACATATCAACGGTCAAATCAATTACTTCGTTAACACGTTGCACTCTTTTTCATCTCTTTCTAGGTCGGAGCTAGAGAGCCAAATATTCTATAGTAAAGGTTTTTATACATCATAAATATATATATTATGTACATAATCATGACATAGAAAAAAGAAAAAGAGAAAAAATGAAGAGTGAAAAAAAAAAAAAGTCAGTTAATATAATCTACATCATCATCTTGTAAACTATGATATATAAATAGAATTACTCTAAAAAATTTTATTCCATTTTGAAACAGCTGTGTGAGTTGTGGTTTTTTTAATTCTTGTTTGAGTTCTATTTTTAAAATAAATTTATAAAAAGTAATTTTTTTTTTTAGAATGTGGGATTAAAAAGTAATATTTTTTTTATTTATGTGAAAAATTAATTTATTGAAAGATTACGTGATTGAAAATCAATTTGAAAAAAAAATCAAATTTTAAAAATTGAGTTTCAAACAAGAGCTAATCTTTTCAATACGTATCCTAAAACTTTTAAACATTGACAGTGCCCCCTTCACGTGACTTTACTGCCACCACATCAAGAAAGACCTTCATTACTTTAACAATGAACCATTGTTGATCAAGGCCTTGCCAAGATTTAAATGTTAGAATTGTACATATTGCTAAGGTCGGCCTCAAGTCACTGTTTGAGAACCAGTTGCTACGACTCTAAAATAACCAATCCAATAATCTCAAAAAAAGCTCGAACGTCGAAAGGCAAAATAAACTTCTATCAGCTATGTCAAAGTTGTTGAATGAGATCCTGCTCAACTTGGGAAAGGGATTTGATCTTTTCAATTGTCAAGTCTAAGGACTTTTTAGCAATTTTTCCTTTTTCCGTTTTTCTTTTTGTTGTCAAAGATTTGATGGACAGATAAATATTGATTTGACCCATCCAAAATTGGATATGTCGATCTAGAATATACATTTTTGCAAGTCCAATGATATATTTATTTATTTGTCCTTGGTGGTTCTTACAGGGTGTTAAGCCTTGTTTATAGACTTTGAAGAATCAGACCACCTCAACTTGGTCAAAAAAATGAACTAGAAAATTAGAATATTTGGTAATGATAAGATTCACCATTTTTGAATCGACATGACTGAGTCTAGTTGTAACAATCTAGAGTAAGAAATTTAAAATATTATCAATGACACTACATTTATTTACTCAAGTAATTATTAATTCAATTTCAATTGAGCTCTCTTCACCTTTTTGTTTTGATGCTCGGAACGAGTTTAGAACATTGTTTTATATATGTTTTAAAAGTTTTTGCTTACATTCATATAATCCGTGTATTTTATCGCGTACTTTATTTTGTGGGAAGATTACATATTTAATGTAATTAAGAGATACAATTTGAAAGTTATTTATTTATTCAAATATCAGATCATAATTAAAAATTATTAACTAAATAAATAATTAAAATTTTGATTAAATAAATATATTAAAGTAACAATATTATACAGTTTATGATCACAGTTACGTACAAGTTACAATCACATAACGTCACAATCACAAATCACAAATTTTATAGGTCACAATTTATTTATTAGTTACAAATTATCAAATTAACATCTCATATATTATTTTCCGATCACAAATCACAAATTTTATATGTTACAACTTTTTTCTAGGTTACAAATTTTCAAATTAATTGTTCACACGTTACTTTTCGATTGCATATTATCCAATTCATTAGTTACAATTTAACAATTTTTAATTCACAGTTATAAATTCAGTCGCAATCTTACATTTTTTGGTCACATATTATTTATTGATTATAAATTTTCTATTTTGTTGATTACATGTTATTTATTAGTCACAAAATTACCAATTTAGTGGTCATATTACCAAAATAATTGGTCACAAACACTTTTCTTTATCTCCTCCCATCTCCACCACCACCACCACCACCACCACCAAGCCTAAGTATATTCCCTTAAAAGAAAAAGTTCAATATTTTATACTCTTCTTTGTAGCCTACTTGACTCAAGTAATAAAGTTTGAGGAATTTCTCACAATCTGGTGCTTATGGTCATATGGCTTGGGTTAATCGACCTAAAATTCGTTACGTGTGTCATCTTAATTATTTAATGAAGAAGATATTGCATATAACAGAAAAAAGGAAAAAAAAATACTTATATGCTCTAAATTCGGGGGAGAAAAGAAAAATATACATAAAAATGAGTTTCTTTTATAAGCTCTAGTCACTTATACAATCTACTTCATTTAGATTTGAACTGATTATGTAGGAAAATTATTGTTCATTGATTATATTTGTTGTTTATCCATTAGTCATTTGTGACAAAAATGAGAAGAAGATGATATGACATTAAGGGGAGAGTTATGTTCTGCATGGGGAAAATATGTAGTAAGAGGGAGATGATATGTATTTGACATTCAAGTATCACTCCATATCATTCCATATTTGCTTAGTTTATTTGAGTTTTGATGTTTTGTAATATTGATATTTCACTTGGTGTTTGATTAACATCGATATTACTTCTCAATCTAGTTAGCACGTTTTAATGTTATATTTTCTATTCCACGTGCTTTTACACTTAGTATTTGAATTGTTGTTTTCAGGAAACGGGTTTAACAAGGAAAACAGGTTTAGACATTCAGTTTAGGTTTTGGGTATATTAGTTGTGTTTTTAGTTCCTTAACTTGATTTTTCTTAGTTTTGTTATAGAATTCCAGATGTGGAGTTTGTTAGTTTTTTTTTTGAATTGTATTGACAATTCTGTAGACAAACTAATTGTATTAAATGAGTTGTAAAAGTTAAGGAGATTGATTAATAGTTATTTAGTTGGATAGGGAGTCTTGTATTCTAGGTTAGAAGAAGGAGAAAAAGTCATCTGAATTACGCTAGCCGTCGCCAAATTGATGCTCGAGCATCTAAAACAAAATCATTGTCGATCATCTGTAACCTGCCTGGCACTCGAGCGATGGTATTTTTTGTGAAATTCTACTTCGCGATTTTCAAGAATTCTATATATCTTATACTACCCAAATATCTCTCTACTACAAATACAATAGCCTCATTTCATAAAAATTGTGGTTGATCATTATAATACACTCTCATAACATCATTCTATGGCCCAAGAACACATCCAAACATTAAGCTTAATCATTTAATTCTTGAGATCAATTAACCATGGATTTGGAGAAAACATTGAAACTTCATATCAAAAACCAACATCCTAAATAACTTTCAGATGTTCTAGAGATTCAAGAAGGTGGAGCGAAGCCCAATAATATTACAAGAACGATGAGTTATTGGCTGATCCATAAGAAGATAAACAACTCTAGAACATTGGTATCTGGTGCGAGGAAGCACTATCCAACGGGTTTTGGAGATTGTAGGAATTAGGTCGGCGAACCTAATTGGAATTCTAGATTGGATCTTACTGTAAGTTCATGTTGTCTATAGTGGATACTATTGGTTCGGTTTCAAAGTTTTTACCTAATTAAGGGTTTTCTCTGTTATTAATTCTTTGTGCTGTTTACGTTATTGATTTCATACAACCTGACAATTCAACATATGGTGGTTAATTCATGTAAACTAGATTAATTAATTATTGTGAAGTGTTGCAATATTAATTGACAATATTTTTAATTCAGCATTTACATATATTCAACATCTCTAAGTGTTGTTTGGGTTGATCCCACGTGACTTTCATAATGTCATGTAGTATTTCAGGAATTGTTTACATTATATTGGTTGTATATGACTTTTCCCCAGTTATTTTTGCCTTTAGTCTAATATTCAAATAAACTGACATCATTCGCATCTTGTGAATCAAGAAACTAACTTTTTAGTTATAATTAATCTGGATTCAATAATTTATTTTAATGTCGTTATTGCAACGTGTTCACGAAAAGTTTAAATGGTTGACCTGGTCGATGAAAAGGACCTTGTATTCTTCTGCAAGTTATTTAATTCGATTAATTGTAACATAATTTATAATTATTAGCATTATGAGATTAAATGATGTCCAAGTTTTTGGCTAATAGTATGTAAACAGCCAATTTATACAATACTAAAAACTTCATAATCTGTCATTTAATTTTACTTCTCTGAAAAATAATTATTGCTCTAAAAAATATAAAGTGATTTGGCCACAAAATCAAATTTCAATTTTTTATGAGATTAAGCATACCTTGATGAGACCTAGCAAAATTTAGGAATGAAAAGCATAAAACTTGATTCTGCCAATGTCAAGTTTCGTGTCTAGATGGAACCTAGACGAGATTTTTAAAAGAATGAGAATAGCCTGTAGATTTGCAAATTTAATGATTTTTCACAATAAATTGTTGCTTAATGGAACTAAGTTTAATTAAGTGATGTTATGACAATAAAGGGTAGAGCTAGACACGTCAAAAAAGTTTGATTGTGTCATGAGATAAGAGAAGAGTGAGGCACTGGCGGAGTTAGAGACGACAAAAATGAGTGGAACACTCTCAAAAGGGTAAACCATGGTTTATTGGCCTCTAGAAAGGGCAGGTTGTGCCAAGTTTAGATGGAGTCCAGTTTCTTGAATGCTATTGAGACAGTCAGATCATGACTCAATTTGAATTTTTACAATCTAATGGTCCAAATGAATTGTGCCAGAAGATACAATCATTTCGAAAAGTTAAATTGAAATCTATAGATTGGATCATTCTAATTCCATTTTCTTCACTAAAAATAATTGATTTGTAATTCATTCTTTCTCCAATTTACAGTCAAAATAATTCTAATTTTTTTTTTTTTTTTTTCATTTTTTTGTTTGATATTTAGTATTCAATAGCATTTGATCTAAAAGAGTACACTCAAATTCCTGATGCTTTCTTTCTTCAAATTCTGTCAAAATAATTTTCAAATTATTTTTGACTTTAGTGTTCGATATTTAGTATTCAATAGCATTTGATCTAAAAGAGTACACTCAAGCTTTGATTTCCTTGCACAGTGTAATAATTTACAGTTTGTTCAAATTAAGGATTGGACTCTTTCCTCGGTCCAGCAATTTTGTTTCATATTGAATCATTTTGTGCCTTATC
Organism: Fraxinus cuspidata; assembly: GCA_903798385.1. Classification (NCBI taxonomy): domain Eukaryota; kingdom Viridiplantae; phylum Streptophyta; class Magnoliopsida; order Lamiales; family Oleaceae; genus Fraxinus; species Fraxinus cuspidata. The sequence continues at coordinate 23,493 of CAIGRP010033692.1, forward strand.
ATTTGATGTGTCTCATAGTGAATCGATTTGTGCTTAGTTAATTGTAAGACACTCGAAAAGTTCACAAGAATTGAGTTTTATTTACGTGGAAGAATGATTAAGAAACTCGAGAACTAAATCCGGGTGTTGGTTGTAAAGTCACTTTTGGTTTTCTTATTCATTAAGCTAATGGATAAGGTCGGCAAATGAATAAACTAATGGATAAGGTCGGCAAATGGATAAGATCGGCTAATGGATAAGTTAATGGATAAGGACGGTAAGTGGATAACCA
>CAIGRP010033695.1:0-32152 GCA_903798385.1 Fraxinus cuspidata
TTTTTTACTCGTTATGAAAATACACATGTGTCTACAGAAAATTAAACCTAAAGCTTTGATACCAAACTGTAATGACCCAAATTTTGTATAAAACTAAATATGAATCGTTACCAAAATTTATTGGATAAAACTGTCACAATAAGTATTTTAATGTATTCAGCAGTCAACTAAACAATTAATTTCAAACTTTCAATTAAAAGTGCAATCTAAACATATTCATATACAAATAAACGTACGAGAATTAAATTTTGAATTAATGTCTGTTGCAATTAAACTAAAAAGTAACAAGGTTACGTGCTAAACTTTAGATTTTCATCCAGCGAAAATAGGCACAACCACAACATCGAACCACCACGCTCCGACACGACCCATACTAATCTATGAGGAGTAGGAAAAAATGGTGAGTACATGAGAATACTCAGTAGGACATAAAAATAATGGTGCAATCCCGAATAAAAGATTGAAAACATGTGTCAAAAATATCACACCGTCATCATATCTTTAGAAATCGGTAAGAGCTTAATAAACATCATATCTTTAGTACAGAATCACCATAACATGCATATCATATCATATCATATCTTTAAACTTTCATAAGCATAATANAAATAAACAATTTAAACGGGATAAAGCAACTGCACATCGTTATCCTACCTTACTGGATTTCTAAAAATTGGAAGACAAAACTAAAATAAATCATGTTTACTTAATTCTTTCTGCATCTGTCGTATTTTTGCATATACATACAGTGTAGAAAATGTATTGCCTTCATGAGTTATATTATAAAATAAATTCTATAGAAAGTAGGAATAAAGGTGTTGGGTTTTGTGTAGAAGTAGACAATTTTTCAAGCACACGTCTCTATCATTTGATATGAGATATCTCAACCAACACTTTATGGGACACGTGGCAAGCTAGGAAATTTTTACACTAAAATATAGGGATGGTACGGTAAGACCAATTGACACATTCTTCAACAATCCTTCCCACATGGCTTCTCCATAGCTCTCTCTTTCCTTTGTTTTATTTTATTATAAAATCTTTATTTAATAAAAAAAATCAATTACTAACTTACCAAAAACTTGCTCTATACACATGCCATCCATTAAAATACTATATTCATTAAATAATTGAACTTAAATATAATTCAAGACATTATCTCTCGACCTCGATAACTTGGGCTTCTCTTATTCAAATTAACTTTTTTCTCTAGCCTAATATTCATAATTAATCATGATCTATCCAAGGAGTCCAATATCCATATACTTATCATAGCTCCATCAATATCCAGATATTTGACTCTTATAAAAAAAAAAAGAAATTTAATATATATATACATATATTACTTTAGTCCCTAACTTTCCAAAATATTAAATATAGTATATAAAATAAATAATTCTATTTAATGAAAAAAATTCGAGATTTTACAAATATCCTCATGATGAATATGATATTAAATAAACGCAAAAGGTTCAATATGCTAATGTTGTTGGGTCTGTTATGTATACTATGGTGTGTATCAGACCTCATGTTGCCCATGCTATAAGAATTTTGAGTAGATTTATAGCAAATCCTGGTCCTGAACACTGGACTGCCTTAAAATGGCTACTAAGATACTTAAAAGGATCAGATATTTTAGGTTTGCATTTTAAATCTTGTAAAAAGTGAGTTAATTTAAGAAAATATGTGGATTCTGATTATGCAGGTAATAAAGATAACAGGAATCAACAACTGCTTATATGTTTACTTTGTATGATACTTGCATAAATTGGAAGTCTCAATTGCATTCTATTGTTGCATTATCCACTATGGAAGCAAAATATGTGGCTGCTACTGAGGCCATTAAAGAGTCTTTATGACTTAAAGGCTTATTATGTGAATTAAATGAAATGGATAATCCTGTAGCAGTCTATTTTGATGGTGAGAGTGCCATTCGTTTATTTAAAATCCTTGTTTTTCATGAAAAACTAAACACTAAATGTTAGGATGCTCTTCATTAGAGACATAATTCAAAAGAAATCTATATTACTTGAAAAAATCCCAACACAGTTTAATCTTACTGATATGGGAACCAAGGTACTTCCTCTCAACAAATTTAAATCCTACTTACAAATGTTAAGAATTAATACAAGGTAAACTTTGTGTTGGTGCAGGAATAAATCATCTTGATGTTGATGATAATGGAGAACTAGAAGTGTTTGATTTGTTTTTATCAATGGCATCAAGGGGAAGAATTGATGGGACGTGATGCCATTTAATTGTGTTCAGTCCATTGGGCTAATCCCACTTTCCAGAATTAATTGGACATTACCCAATAACTCAAAATGGACCTTGCCCAAACTCGAGCCCAATTGTAGATGATATGTGTGCTACTCTGGACTGTTGATCAACTGCTGAGATCCACAGTGATGAATGCTGGTATTTAAATGGATTGAATGGTTGCCCTAATCAAATTTTTTCATCTAGTTTTTGCGAGAGGTTTTTGTGGTTTTTTTCTCTCTGCGTGTCTTCTCTCATTCTCTTCGTTATCTATTGTGCATAGTTATTAGACTCGACTCGATCATCGACTCGGATAATTCATTAGGTTACTGGTTCAACCAGTGGGTCAATGGTTCAACCGATGGATCATTGTTGATTCATACATCTAAACAATTTTTTAAGTGGAAATTTTATCTCTCTATCTCTCTTTATTTATAAATCGTATATACTTATTATATATATATATATTTTTTTTTTTTTAAATAACAGTGTATTATATGGTTTTTTTGAAATTCGAATTCACATTTCAGATAAACACATACTTTTAACTTTGCTACTGTGTATAGTCCTAAAACTTCTAGGTTTTTGGTAAAAATCTAAGTGATTAGAATCTTTATGATTCTTTGTTTAAGAGTTTCGAGTTGAGATCAGTTTGTTGATCTCGTGTCCATTGAAGTAGCTGCGTGTGTAGGTTCAAATTTTAGGGATTGGATTTTGTGGTTGTTTCATTTTGTACAGCAGGGTACAATGCATTTTTTTAGCCCAAAATCATATAAATCCATGATGTTAGTGATCTTTTATTGATCAGTTGTGTTCTTGAGTATTTTGGTTTCATTTTGAGTTATATCGTGTTTTGTAATGAAAATTGTTTATCTAGGATAAATTAGGTGAATAGATAAGGGTATCGATGAAAAAAGAGAGTTTTATCACATGGGCTTTGCTAGAGAGACCAGACCTTGTCTCTCCATGAGCCCCCAATTGGTTGGGCATCTGGCCCCCCATTCATATAGAGCCCACGTGGCCCTGGACTAATAGCAAAAACCCTTCTCACATTTAGGCATTTCGATAAAAAACAAAAAATTAGATAAGATAGATTTAGTAAAGTAATACTAAAATTAATTATGCATATGAAATCAGTAATTTTACAATTTCTCCATGGATGGTTGAATCCATTTTCCTCATATTGTAAGACGAGGATACTTTCAACACTGTGGATAGAGTAGTCAATAACTTCTCAAATGAAAGAGTTACCTTCAAGAGACAACATGCTTCATTTTTCTATTCTAATTTTGTTGAAAATGGTTGATGATCTAGCTCGAGGGATTGTATTAACGGGTCGGTGTGTCAGAGTAAATTTGACGATATAAAATCGTTAACCAATTTCAGATATCTAGTTGAGGTAATTGATGAATCACACCCTTTAGAATCATCCAATTTGAAATTTTTAGAGAGCTCTAGTGAAATAGTCAGCTAATGGAAATTACCAGTAAAAACATTGATCTGCTAAGCTGATTTGAGGAAGGAGATTTGGAGGAGATGAAGATTACTATTGAAGAAACCATGTTTAATTTCATTTACAAAATACAATTTTTTGACGACATGGCTATGATTTACACATTTTATATACCACGTCATTTTTTTATCTGCCACGTAGACATATTTGTGTACTTGGACAAACGAAATCAGTTATGGTGTTGGATAGGTAAACTAATGAATATTTCAGTGAGTATTGGGTAACCGTTTAATTTCCTTTGAGCAAGTAGTAATCATAAGTTAAATTCAGTGGCCACTCATTTAATGGTTCTAATTCTAGGGGGAAATTCCATTTTTGCATAAGAGGTTGACAACCAAGGGGTTGACAACCTCATGCCTGCGGGCCCCGTACGATTAAAAAATTCAAAAAAAAGTGGACCCTCCATTGTAAGTGTTTGGTCAACCTGTATGTCAATCATTTATGTACAAATAGCATGGTTCTTAATTCTAGGTGTAATGCACTTCATACGAAGTTTTACAGGATCTCTACCCATTTTTATTAATGAATTGCAAATATAAATGGAATGAGGAGGGCATACCAAAAATCTTATGAAAAATCAATAGCAAACTTTAGAAATATATTACACAAGCTGAAAAGAAAGATATTCCCCATTTATCAAATGTAACATGACCTACACCTATTCCTTTGATATCATTCACGGACAATATTTGAAACTTTTTCTCTCTTTATATCCAGTGTCAGCCATCTATTATGCATGGACTACCTGTGTTTCCCAAGATTTGATGCGAATTTTAGAATTTGGGATCTTAAATTATAACATGTAATCAATTTTTTTTTTCATTTATAAGAATTTTACGGAACTAATTTTATTAACTTAAAACCAACAATAAATAAAATAAAATAAATTATTCAAAATATTTATATTATAGTCAAATAATAATGCGAAAATGTTCTAAACGAAGTCACTCAAATCACTTAATAGCTAACATTAATTAAAATTTGAGTGTGAAAAGACGTTCAAATTAGTTTAAGAAAGAAAGATTAGAAATGTGATTTTTTTGTCAAAACATTGTACCAACGCATATCATAGACCACAGTTATATATAATAGATAAGATAGAGTGGTAGACCAATTAGAAAAAAAATAACAATGTCAAACAATTAAAAATAGTGAATTAACCAAAGAGAAAAGACAAATTCATAAGAATGATAACATAAATATATACATAATAATTAATTAACTAATGGGTAGTACTAAATTCATGAATATCTCGTAAGTCATAATTCATAAACCAAAGGCAGTTGAATATATACCATCATCAAGTTTTAAAAAAAATCACAATAAAATTTTCTTGAACCTACACCTCCTTATTTTTGTGATTAGACTGAAACTATACAAGTTTTGTGGAGATGTTGGCAAATCTTACATGAAAGATCGATCTAATTATCAATATCAAAGAAAAGAACGCCTAAAATGTGAAAAATATGTTCAAAAAATAGGTGAAAATTTTGACACAAAAAGGGGTGTGAGTACACATACGAATAAAAGGTTAGAGAGAGATGCTCTAAACTCTAGTGAGAGAAAATCCCATTAGAGTGCCTTGGTCCATTGAGTTCTCTTCTTGTGTCTAAATCAATTTTTACTTCTTATTTGTGAAATTGATTTATACATTCTGCTTTGAGTTTGGATTTTACTTTTCTTGGTAAATTTAAACTCATTTTATCTTTGTGATTGTCAAGTTCGTGCCACTGCTTGGAGCTCATCCGGTTTCATGTTTGTTATTGGGTTTGTTTCTCGTGAGCATCAGTACTTGATTCTGGTTATTTTATTGTTTCTGGATCGTTGGTTCCATTTTGAGCTGCTGGGGTTCCCCAGCCAGTGGGTGCCACTGGTTTCGATTGGCTCCTCGAGCCTTTCTAGTTCTGGTGCAAGTTATACATTCTTCCCCTCCTTCCCTAGTCTTCTTGGTTCTAGTTGTCTGTGGGTACTGTTCTACCTTCTGTATTCTGGTGCAACTGCTCCAGTGTGGCTTACAGTTCTGCTGTGGTGTGTTCTATTGTGGTGCGGAACGTTAGGGAGACGATAGCGTTGTGTCTTGCTGCCCACGGTTTTCTGTTTCTTGATGCACACTGTTCTTGGGCAGGCTATTGGAGTTTCCATTTTTCTTGGGTTTGCTTGAAGATTGAATTTGGGTTGTTTACCTGGGTGGTCCATGCCTCTTATCTGCCAGATCCTGCCTTTCTGCTCTTGGTTAGAGTTTTTTTGACCGTTGGAGGCTACTTTACTGATTTTGTGTCATTAGGTCAGTTGCTTTTTGACTTTGGGTAGCTGCCTTTTCACTGGCCTGTCTCCTCATTTCCCAACTGCCTGTACGTCTTCCATCTACTGGGCTCATATTATTCTGCTCCTGGGTCGAGTTTTCTTTTGATGTGGGCTTACATTTGGTTTAAGTGGTTTCTGGGCCATCTTTTGCGCCTTTCCTGCGCAGTTGGTCTGATGTGTTTCTCTGGGCCTTTTTGTTTGGGCTTTCTGAGCCAGTCTCTGTGATTGTCTTTGGGCCTACTGGGCTATTTCTTTTTTTGCTCATACTGCTGGGCTTTTCATCTGGGTATCCTATTCTGGGCTGCCTTTTGGGCCATCTTTTTAGGCCTCCTCTTCCAATTGTGGTTTAGGCTCTCTGCTTCTCTTCTTCTCGATCTTCTTCAGACTCATTGCCAGGAAAAAATCCTTTATTATCGGGCATAGCCTCCTGGCTACCCATAGTACTTCATCTTCTCGAACTTGTGCCGGAACTGATTCTCGTGCCAGCCTCTCGATCCCTACTGTCCATAACATCACTAAGGATAGCCTGTAGGCAGGTAACGATTTAATTGGGAAGGGTGGGACTGATCATGTTTCTCTTTTTAATTCCCCAAGTGTGTCATGTACTCTTGGTATGGAGGATATAGATTTGGATGATTCTGTGAGGAAGCCCCCAGGTAGGAATAAGGATGCAATTGGTGAAAACAAAAATGGTGTTAAAGCACCTTGGGTTAATCTTTTTAAGGACAACCGTATATGTGATGATAGCATCAAACTGCACTCCTTCGACAATTCTGAGGAGGAGGTGATTATCACCGAGGATGACATGGATGCTATTGAGAAAGTTTGGGGCTTTGGCCTCGTTGGTTATTTTGTTGGAAAATTCCCGGGAAAAGCTGCACTGCTCAAATTGTGCGATTCTTGGAAAGTAAATTACAAATACTTTGTTCACTCGAGCGGATGGTTGTTTAAATTTGAAACAGATTCAAAAAGGCTCAGTGTCTTACATGGAGGAACCTATTTTGTTTTTGGGAGACATTTGAAGCTTAAAGTCATGCAAAAACTATTCGAATTCAATGACAAGGAGATCAGCTTGATGAGAGTTTGGATTAACCTTCCGGGGCTACCCTTGGAGTTATGGAATGTTAATGTCCTGGGAAAGATTGTGTCCAAAGTAGGTAAGCCAATTTCAACAGACAAAGTTACCTCATCTAAAGACAGACTATCCTTTGCCAAAGCTCTTGTGGAGATTGATGCATCAAAGGAACTGGTAAGAGAGGTAAAACAAAAATTTCCAATGGCAGTTTTAGAGAGCAAGAAATTACCTATGAGCATGAGCCCAAGCTCTGTAGCAATTGTAAAGTCTTTGGGCATACCACACTTGGATGTAATAGGAAATCTAAAGTGGGGGAGACTGGTCAAACGGTGAAGCAGGTCGTGGCAAATGTGGAAACTGCTGTTCAGAATCAGCAAACTAATACATTAGCAGCACCCGTAACAAACCCCGTTGTGGCTGCCAAGAGTCACGAAGGTTGTGATACACATGGGTAGACGATCTCTGATGGAAATTCATACAGCAATGTGATTCACATAGCAGTCGAAAATGAACAGAACAGTGCCCAACTCCCACCACATAATGCTATGAAGGAACTGGGAAATGGACAGAGAGGAAAGGAGTCTAATGACAGTGTTACTGAAATGCAAATTATTAGAGGGGATGGAAATTTCATTGAAGTGGTCAACAAGAAAAAAGGGTCAAAGAAGAAGAATAACACTGTGGCAATAACTAAAGGTAAGGATTTCTCTAACACTCAAGGAAATGCAGCTATCTCTTCTACCTATGGGAGATTGAAAGCAAAAAGTGGTGAGCATAGGGTAGTTACTAACGTGAACGAAAAGAAGAAGGGTGTCCCCTTGCTTCCATCTAATGAAGATTACTTCGTGGAATATCAGGGGTTCGAACCTACCCCTAAAACAAAATGGAGTTTGGGAATTCATCAATAAACACAATATTGATGTCATGGGAGTCTTGGTAACGAAACTTTGGGAAAGTAATTGAATTGTATTATGCGAAACTAATTCAATGGGTTAGCTCAAGTCAACGATTTTTGCACACATCAAGCGGGGAGAATCTTGTTCTTGTGGAATCCATCGAAGTTTTTCTTGGAGGTAATGGAGATTACACCACAAGTCGTGCATTGCACTGTTACTTGCAAGATAACATCATTCAAATTTTTACTTAGCTTTGTCTATTCTTTTCACATGATTGTTAGCCGTAGACCGTTATAGGATAATCTTATGGAGTTTGGTTTGGATTGTTCTATGCCTTGGCTGACTTTGGGTGAGTTTAATAATCTTCTTCATTATTATGAGAAAAGTAATGGAGCTAATGTGACCCCATATGAGATAAAAGATTTCGTGAATTGTAGCCTCAATACCGGACTCACAGACATGAGATCGTATGGGTGCTTCTACACATGGACCAACAATTCTACTTGGTCTAAACTTGACAGAGCAATTATCAACAGTGCTTGAATTCAAATGGGGTTTTCTTGTGCTACGGAATTCCTTCCTTCAGATTGCCTATCCGACCATTCACCTTGTATTGTTTCCACTTTTGCTTGCAATGACAACAAGAAGAACCCATTTCGGTTCTTCAATATGTGGACTAAGCATGAGAACTTCCACGAACTTGTGCAAAATGCTTGGAATATTGAGATACGAGGCACTAAGCAATTTTTCTCTTTGCAAAAAATTGCAACATCTCAAAGGTGTACTCAAAGAGCTAAATGTTAAACATTATGGGCACATCTCTTCTATAGCCGAGTTAGCCACCAAAGCTTTAAAAGATGCCCTGCTGGTTTTACATGATGATCCTACAAATTCTCATTTACAAAATGAGGTTGATTGCTTGAGGAAAGAAGCCATTAATCTTTGTGAAGTGGAGAGGAGCTTTTTCTTTCAACAAGCTAAGTGTACATATTTGAAGGATAGTGACAAATGTACTAAATCCTTCCACTCCTTGGTGAAGAGGAATATTAAAAGGAACTTCATTGAAGCTGTAGTAAAGTCCGATGGCTCTTACTCCTCCTCACAACAAGAAGTGGCAGATGAATTTACACTTGCATACATGGACCTGCTTGGGAAAGACAGTAACATTCTGCCTTTTGTGGCTGAAGACATGATGTATGGGCCTATTTTAACCGACGAGCAAGCCACATCACTTATCAAAGATGTCTCCAGAGAAGAAATCAAGGATGCATTATTTTCCGTTGGTGAAGACAAATCACCAGGCCCATATGGTTATTCATCTTGTTTCTTTAAAGAATCTTGGAACATTATCAGTGATGATTTTATGAGTGCTATTGAGGAATTTTTTGCTTTAAGTTCCCTCCTTGAGCAAGTAAACCATACCGTTATTGCATTGGTCCCAAAGACCAATCATTCTACTTCGATGGGCAACTATAGACCTATTGTTTGTTGCAATGTTTTATACAAAGTGATTACTAAAATTCTAGCTTCCCGGCTGGGTACTACTCTTGAATCCATTATTGATACGGCTCAGGGTACTTTTGTGGAAGGAAGAAGTATGATGGAGAATATCCACCTTGCCCAGGAATTCTTGAAACAGTACAATAAGAAGAGGATTTCTCCTAGGTTCCTTCTTAAGATTGACTTAAGGAAGGCTTTTTACTTGGTAAATTGGAGCTTCCTTAAGAATGTGCTTGAGGGATTAAACTTCCCCTCCATATTTATTGATTGGGTCATGGAATGCGTTACAACGCCTTCATTCTCAATTGCTCTAAATGGTGGTTTTCATGGTTTCTTTAAAGGAAAAAAAGGTCTTCGACAAGGGGACCCTCTTTCTCCCTTTTTTGTTCGTCGTTTGCCTTGAATATTTCTCTCGGATGTTGAAGAGTGCTACCAACAATGGTGATTTTAATTTCCATTCCAAATGTGGCGCTTTAAAGATCACACACTTAGCATTTGCGGTGATTTGATGCTTTTTACTAGAGGCGATGCTACCTCAGTTGGTATTATGTTGAATTGCTTAAATGATTTTAGCAACATGTCGGGCCTCAAGATGAATGTTGGGAAATCAAATCTGTACTTAGCAGGGGTTTATGGACAAGACATGGAGGATATCCACGACATTGCTGCTAGCATACCCATTGGTACCCCTTCTGCTACTTGGGTATTCCTCTCGCGGCTGCTAGACTGAAAATCAGTTCTTATGATACATTTATTGACAAAATCTCAGCTTATATTATTGCTTGGTCCAAGGCATCCTTATCTTATGCGGGTAGAACCGAGCTTGTTAGGGCCGTGCTCCAAGGGGTCGAGTGCTTTTGGCTTTCCATCTTCCCCATTCCATCCACGGTTTCCTCCAAAATCGTTTCTCTATGTCGTAACTTCCTTTGGAATTCCAGTAAGCCATTGGTTGCGTGGAGCAATATTTGCCTACCTAAGATTGAAGGCGGCCTTGGTCTAAGGATATCAAAAGCTGGAATTTTGCCCTTCTTGCCAAAACACTTTAGAAAATTCATTGCAAGAAGGATACCTTGTGGATCAAATGGGTCCATCAGATATATCTGCACGGGAGCAGCATTTGGACGTACACGTCGAGGAAAGATGATTCTCCTCTTCTTAAAAAACTGATGGACATTCGAGACTGCATTACTAGGACTGAAAGCAGCACTCGGGCCGCTATTGACAAGCTGCCCGACTGGGCAATTCTGGGCAGATTTTGCATTGCCAAAGCATATGACTTCTTCAGGCAGAAGGGAACCAAGGTAAACTGGGCAAACAGTATCTGGAATGCATACACTACACCAAAACATGCATTCATCATGTGGCTAGCTACCATGTCAAAGCTACTAACTAAGGATAGGCTCCACTACATACAGATCGACCGAAAGTGCAGTTTCTGCCAACAAACAGAAGAAACTGCTAGGCATCTCTTTTTTGTCTACCCATTCAGCCATACAGTCTGGAGCATAATCCATTCATGGGTGGATCTTAGGCGTTCCATGTCTACTCTCTCGAATGCAATGAAATGGATCAAAAAAGAAAGTAGGGGCACATCATGGCATAGCAAAGCCAAACGGATTGCGCTAACTACAACCGTCTACCACATTTGGATGGCAAGGCATGAAGATTTTTGATGACCTTACACCGCATGTCAATAGTGTTGTACGATGCATCAAAACACATGTATACAAAGTCATATTTTCTTTGTATCCTAATGTTTTGATTTGTTATGAGTCACTTGCGATGGGTTGATGTATTTTTGTTGGTTTCATTTTTTGTTTGACTACTTGGGTATGCCCATAGTAGTTTATTTTTCCATTGTAATCTTACTTCATTGTTGATTCACTCGGGTATGCCCGAAGTATTTGTAAATGATTTTGATCAATATAATTCATTTTACCGATCAAAAAAAATATTGATACAAATCCTTACTTTTGTTACACAACAGAATAACTATTCCTTATAAAAACCTTGCAGTACCCTCAAAACCACCATACTCACACTTGGCACCAAAACATAGATCAAATAACACAACAATGCAAATCCAATGAAGTAAAGCAAATACTCCTGCGAACAAATCCATTATCGAAAATATTTGTATGAACAACAAAATAATTTATTTATAAAATTTTCCAAACTATCAACCTTCAGTGGCTCTCTGTTTCTTACATGACAATAAATTATAGAGTTTTCCAAATGAAAAAGGGAAAAAAAAAAAACATCATGCAATATATAAAACTAAATCCATGAAAATGCTTTATTAAAAAAACCAAAAATCAAATAATCTTAAAACGGTGGCATCTACAAAAGTCTCAGAAATTAATAGAAATTGAGATATACTAACAATCAATTAATTTTTGCTTCAATCATACATGTAAAATAAATACCAATAAAATATAATGGGTAAATCAACAAAAAAATCAAGCAATTTAACTTTAAATGTATACAATATTGTTACTTGATTTACGATATCATTGTTGAAAAAGTTTAATTGTTTGGAGCAAGAGTGAACATCGAGTATAAATAGGTCAGATTTTGGAGAAGTTGCGAATTTAAGAGGAGGTCTAGGTTTTGATTTAGCGAGACATTTATTGAAGATTTTGAATGTAATTAATTGACTTTTTTTTTTTAAAAAAGAAAGAAAGGAAACAAAAATTTATTTTTTGGCCCCCTAAAGAGTCGGGCCTGAGGCGGCAGTCTCTTGGGCCTCTCCTCAGGTCCGACTATGCCAATATGCCACCTTGTTTCCCTCTGTCAATATATGGGTAAACTTAATTTGATGTCCATCTTGGTTGGAAGTTGATGAGTTGTTTCCAAATATATTGTAAACCACGTGCTCTCTTCGCCTATTTTTGAAGCAAACATTACACTATTGAATCAATGGTTGGAAATTAATGTAAAAGTGGACAATAGAAGTTTTACTTTTAAAATACTTGACCTAGAATCTTTAATAAACTATTATATTTGCATTATAAGAATCTTGAATCATATAAGGGATTACGAAATTAGCCTTGAAGTGTGATTGAATTTGGAATTTGGATTCTTGCGTGGACAGTAACTGTTTCAATCCTCTTCTTGAATCTTGAATATTAATCGTCTTTCAATCTTTAGGCTTCCAACCCCTTTGGTGTTCTCCAAAACTATAAACTAAAATTGGTGAATAGGCATTTCAATAACAAATCAAGGATCACAATGTTGTGGAATATAACAACTAACAAGAAAAGAACATGAGATTTAAACTCTCTATTCCTATGCTACGGAGGATGGCCAGAGTAGATGAATTATCTGCCTTGGTCACCCCCCTAGTTCCTATTTTTATAGGGCTATGTTTTGTTCTATTGTCCAAATCAATCTCTTCCTTCTACTTTATTCTTTTTTGCACATGACAAAGATTATGTAAGTCGTGGCCTTGAAAGATATTGTCCATGTTTGACCTCTGTTAAATTTTAATTATTTTTCTCTCTCATCTTATCAATTATACATTCTCTCAATAAAATAATATTATACATAAATCCAAAAATTCTCTTTACATTTCAACCACAAATTTTTCAAAAAATACTATTCCTAAATCAAATTTTTTTTTTTTTTCCAAATAGTGGAGCTCATATAAGGGCAAAAATCAAAAGAGAAAATTCTAGAAAGTAATAAAAAACAATTTCATGATATTTGGGGAGGCTAAAAATACAGTCAATTGGTTTAATTTAATAATCAACCTAAAAAGTTCAATCTGAATTAATATCTTGAAGTGGAATTGGTTCAAAGATATCCAATCGTGAAAATATATCTCACGTATTGCATCTTGAGAATTTAGCCCCTTTTTTATTTATTTTTATTAGATTTTAATAAAAACCGGTGAAACGTATTTTGAAAAATTGATAAAAATTGAAATTTCATTAATATTTGGTTGAAAATTATCTTTGGAGAAAAATAAATTTTTAAAAATGGGGGGCAAACATAAGCTGAATGTATTTAAAGGAATGAGAAGAGGAGCTTCGAATCCAAGATAAATTGAATAGAGTTTAATAACTGAAATTTTTTAAGATCCGAGTTCATGATTTTTAAGTATTGTTTACGTTAATTTTAATAATCTTTTATAACTTTATAAAAAAAATTATACTTTATAAAAAAAATTTATACTCGATATGTAGTTCATGTACTGGGCCATGAGCTCATGGATAGCTCGATTCGACCAATGTGGTTCATGAGCGTAAGGACCGAACCTGATAAGCTCGCCCAAACATGCCTTTAATCTCTGTATAGTGTATATCCTCCATGTACAAGAGACGCTCCCCCCACCCAAAGAAAAAGGAAAACCATCTTTCTTCTCTTCTTTACATTTCCTTCTCTACATTTTCCACCCACCAAGAAACACATATTCAGGTGCAAAAATTCAAGAATTAATATACATTAACAACACTGTTACATTCACAAATCAAGAAAAGCTATGGATATTCATCAATACAGCTGCTTCAAAATGGTGGCCTACTTTCTCCCATTCTTCTGCCTCCTCCTTTCTTGGAGTTGGGGCGCCGCCTATTCCATCCCCACCCCTTTTGCCCATATATCCCCACCGCCATCCTCCGCGGTACTGGCATCCGAGGCCCTTCGCAACCGTGGCTACTCCCTGTTTGCTTCCGTTTTACTTTCCCTCTCCACCACCTCCACCAACTTCTCTGGTACTCTACTGGCGCCACCAGATTTCGCATTCTCCTTTGCCACTGCCAAGTTCTTGAACAACCGCAGCCCTCCGCCGCGCCCATCCACGTTTCTACTACTCTACCATACGATCAAGCCGCCGCTCGTTCTCACGTGGCTCAGCCTGTCATCGCGTCCTAGTGGCGATGAACTTCGCACCTTTTACAACAATAACTGCCTTTTCTTGTTCAAGAATTTATACGGTGGTGAAATATCGATTTCGTCGTCCTCATCGGAGAATCTTATCTCCGCCGTCAAGATTCGGCAGCCGGATCTTTACGTCGATGATCATCTAACTGTTCATGGCATAGATGGTGTATTGGACCCAACATTTGCCACCAAATGTTCTTTTCCTGATGTTGATCCAATGACCCGGATTCATCCTAGTCAGGTGAATCGATCATTTCTTGATCACGCCATAAGAGCATTGAGATGGAGGGGATTCAATGTAGTAGCCACAGCTATGGCTATCAAAAGGCCGGAACTGCTATCTCTATCGTCGGTTACGGTTTTTGCGGTTTCCGACAAGAACTTCTTCTCGCGTTCCGGCGGATTTCATTACGATTTCCGGCATCATGTGGTGCCGGAAAGACAGCATTTCGCTGATCTTGCGAAGTTGCCGACGAGGGGGAGGGATTTTGATACTTTGGCTCCGAACAAGACCATTCTTGCTCATTATACTGATGGAACTGTTACCGTCGACGGTATTGGGGTTGACGGCACGGAGGTTTATCATAACCGGTGGATTGTTGTGGTTTCTATAATGACGTCACTGGATGACGCCTTCGATAATCATGCCGCCTTGAAGCCGTCAATTCATGGTGAATTTCCAGTTTCCGGTAAGTGGGCTCCTTCTCCGCCGCCCTTTTCAGCCGAAGCTTCAAATACCAATATGACAATGATACCTTCTCCGCCTCCGGCGTCCTTTTCAGTCGAGGCTCCAAATAGCAATGAGACATGGGTTTCATCCCCGGCACCATTATCTCCGGCGAATATTCCTGTAGGTTTTGCTGATGCCCCTCTCAGTAAAACACCATCCCCTGCTCCATCAAAGATATTTTTCGACGATTCAACTGGTGCCCACTTTGGCACAACTCCATCACCAGCTCCAGACCTTGCCCGAAGGATTGAAAAAGATGTTCCGGCGAGTGGGTCGCTAGTGTCTCCGGGACCGGCACCTGGGCCATGGAGAGATGACTCACATTGTGACATAAACACCATCGCTTCACTTGGTGTTGAAGGAGCTGATCTTTTTTGTCCCGTTACCAAATCAAGAAAGTTAAAGGAATTGGACAGTGGTGATGGTGAAGTTTCTGATGATGTGGCTCGATCTCAGCCGTCAATAAGTGAGAAAGAATCTACCAAGGTCAAAATTTCTGAGAATGTCAACATTGCTGATGATCTATTCTACTACATCTGATCTTTGACACGTGGCACTAATAATATGGTGAAAATATTGCTCAACTCTCTCAGGTTGCTGTATTATTTCTGTAGAAATTGATTTACAAATTTCGTATACGAATAAACAATTTGTACAGAAGACTTATTTTTCTACATTCTTAGTAGAGAATATATACCGTTTACATTTGAGTTGCGTGACACGTTTGCTAAATTTTTTTATTATACCATAGCTCTGTTGACCATTAGAACGTGTACCCATCGTATAACTTAACAAACAAATACTCAGTGATATAGTTTGTAAGATCGACTATAAAGACCAAAAAGAAGTTAAATATTGCCATATACATTGTTGTCAATCATGCATAGTAAATTAACTTTTCAAATAGTGAAAATAGCAAGCAAAAAGGAGAACACCATCCCATTGTTCTTCAATACAACACGACATGACACAATGTAGATTGCTTCAAGCATCATAACCGGTGGATGAGAACTCAAGTCAATGCCTAACCAACTCATTATCGACTGTCAAGTCTCTTATTTAGACAGGATAGGAGCATACGAACCCACAATTTTAAAAATACTAACTACTCTATATTTCAAATGTGTCCATTCCAAGAATGGTTGGAAGAAGATGAAGCATTGCAAAGTGTGTTCCTTCTTTTACAACATATAGTTACTAATTTACCTCCTCGCCCTTCTCACGAGCAATAGAGGCAGATAGAATCCCAAGATCGCGGTTCAAGAATGTCAATGCACTTTCGCACTCGGAGATTATCCTCACTACTGAAGATGGTTCACCAGCCACAGTTTCAGAAGACCCAGCTGCGACTGCAGTGTGTGAATCTCGAAGGTTCTTTAAGTTCCCTAGAAACTGACAAGAGAAAGGAATGCTTATCTATCAGTTTTCCTTATCTTATAAAAGACAGTTTGCGAAAAGACATCGTCTACAAATGAAATTGTAGTCTTCAATTACACAAGTTCATTCACAAACATATTTCGAAACAAAGGTTGCAGTCCAAACTAATTATACACAAGGCCAACTAGTGCTCATTTTCGTGAAGCTTTGATTCTGTTCAATGTTATAAAAAATAAAGGCATGCTATATCCCCAGGTTTTCTAAGTAACAGGCTTAAGAAGAAATGCCATTCGGGCAGGCATGAGGATTATTTATACCAACCCAATAAAAAAAGCAAACAAGAAAATAGATATGAGATATGGAATGAACCCCAGTTAAACGAATCCCTATAGAAACTAATGTATGAGGAACTAGCGTTGTGATACCTCATCTGCATTTTCTATATTAAAAAATTCATTTACGAGGAACAAGCATTTTGATACCTTCAAAAGCATCTTATACGCTTCCAGTAATCTATTTGCAGCTGGCCCAAAACCATGTAATTGTGGTACCTCCATCATGTGTGTCCAAGGACGGATTTCCTGCACACAGCACAGCATTTAGAAAGTTCTAACTGATTGCAGAGAAGATTGTAATTTGAAGTCACGGAGACTGTTGAGAGAATAAACATATTAGAATCATTCTCAAGAAATGTCACGAGATTGGGATACTAATTTCAAGACCATTTGTGCAAATAGAAATGGTAGCCACTTTCCTGAAGATCTAAAGGTAGCTTTATACCTAGAATCAACCCAACATTCCATCAACTAACCAAAGCAAAACTACAAGTGATTTTCAAAAAGAAATTATACTTGCTTAAGTAGTCTAAGAAGAAGCTTTCTAAGCACAAAAACCAAATAATAGATGCACGAGAAAGCATTTTCTCATATCAACAAAGTTCAATTTAACGATTGTGAAAACCTTGGTGTAAATAGCGTTAAAAGATCTTGCAGTTTCAAGAAAAGATTCCAGATGTTCCCGCAATTGTGCTTCAACTTCTGAGTAATTCTCGTCCGGATTATAGGGATGCTAGACACCAGAAGATAAATAGTCAATGCAAGTTGATCAGGAAAAAGCAAATAGGTGAAGCTTGGATAATAATGGAAAGTCAATAAGAGAATGACAGAAGGCAAATGGCAAGAATTTGCAGTAAACCTTTGCAGCTAGATCATCAACCATCTCTTGAAGACTCAGAAGTCTGTTTGATTGATCTGAAAGTTGCTTTTCCAAATCAGATACATCCGGCCTACAAGTAAACTTTGATAGGTGAAAAGAAAGTTTCTATATCTATTAAAAAATACTCCAGAAATCATGTAATGTTTTCTGCAAGCAGATACAGCTTACTGGAGAGGGTATTTTTTTAAGTCTGAACACATTAACAAGCTAAATAGATAAGTTCACAAATATCAAAACATAAATTCCAGCTTAATCACAAATATTAAATTGAAGGCTAATTGCAAGTAGTACCATCCCCAACCTTTACCACTTTCATCCCAACCTTCCGGTTTTAGGCGCATTTAGTACCTAATGGAGTTTTCATCGAAAAATATATTAAAACAAACAAACAAAAAACAACCATTTTGGTGGCTGGAAAGAAAAAAAAATTTCCCTTAAATGAACAAAAAAAGTTAAAAAGGGAAAAGAAAATTTGAAATGGAAATTTCTTAATCATCTTCCCCCACCCCCAATTCTGCTCCCCCTGCCAATATCCCCTGTGGCCATGATAAAGAGAGTTTCAAGAAACTGAAGCTGAACACTGGGAAAATTACCAGGTTTGGATTAATTATGTTGATAATGATGTCAATGTTATCATGGCACCTGTAGGGATGTCAAAGCCTAAAGTACCATTGCCGATTGCTGAATGTTTCTCTTAATCAAGCCTAAATTTTGGAAGATGAAATGTGTGCTGGTTTTACTGCTGCTGATAGTTTTTATTGAAAATCACAAGATCTTGGCTTGCAGTTGCAGAAATTCTAATTTTTCACTTGAATGAGTTTTCCAAGACTCCAATTTATATATCTAAAGGCTTTATAGTAAGTATGACAGTGGGACATTCTTTATTACTGTCATATGTAGATCCTTTTTTTCCATCAAAAGGAGTAAAAGAAACAAAAGAGAGAGAGGAAATAGAAGACTGGCTATCAGAGTTCTGTCATGTATCTACCAATAGGAGCAGAAATGAAAAGTTTCTCCAGATGGAAAATGACATTGGAATTGGGAAAAGCATGATGGTCTACAGTGGGATATTGCCAATGAAGCAGTAATTGCAAAGAAGCACACCTCTAATGAAATGTTCTGCTCCTGAGCAGATTGAGACATAAAGCAAGCAGTGACTTCTCTTGCACAAATATGGCTAGACAAAGGCCAATTTTTCTTTTTCGAACCAAATAGCAATCCAACTCGAAAAGCAACTGTCTCTACAACTGAACTTGCTCTTGATTGCTTTATGCAACTCAAAAACTCTGACCAGAATAAGCCTTTCCCTCAGTTTCCAAAGGCTCCTAAAAATCAACTAACCAAAAATTGATGATACGTATTTTTTTAAAGCAGCTATAATATCCTGAGTCAGCAAACTAATAAAACAGGACTCATATTGTGCCATACAGAACCATGCTTGAGGGATACATCCTAGAAACAGTCCGCAAGGCCAGTGAGATATTCATGCAACTTCTTACGAATAGATGGCCAAGGCAAACAACATCAGTATTAGCACTCTCAAAGTTGAACCAGGAATCCATGCAAATATGAAGAATGCCAAAGGAGAACAGAAACATCCCAGGCACCATGGAAAGCTAAGTATCCTTCCTTTTGAGTTGACTAATGGAAGAAATGAGAAGACATTGTTCTTGAAAACCAAAACAGAGTTGTGAATTTCTCCTCTCTTTAACCCAACACAAATATAAAGCAACCAAAAAACAAAATTTGGTATCTGCATATCGCCTTCTGCAGAGCAAGACAATATATTGGTCCACAAGCGACAAAGGCTGCTTGGCAGAGAGAGAGAGATGAAGGCTAGTTTCTCGATGAGGTTAAACTATTGAAAATATTCAACAGTACATGGTTGCCACAGTTCTGTAGCCAATTATATATCAGATTGGATCCTAAATTTGACAATGCACTTTTTAGTTCATCTTTGTTAATCACGAGTAAGGTCTTCTCATATTTAACATAAAGGTAATCTCAAATCCTTTTGGAGGTGAAACTATTGAAAGAATAGCCTTCAGAGGTTAAAATCCACTTCCTATGTATAACAAATTGCAAAAGAAATCACATTTTAGATGAAAGACCTTTTAAAATCAAGAGATATAAGAAAAATAATAATATACTTTCACCAAATAAACTTAATTAACATTTTTAGCACAAATAAATCAGTGGTGATAATAGTTATTTGGTTCTGACTGTTCTCGAGCCCAACCTGTATCAGTAGGCTCTAAATATAATGATGAACATTGCAAGTCTTTTTCATTTTGTCACAGGTACAACTAATTCAAGTCTCCTTATATTTAACATATAGGTAATTACAACACCTTTTGAGATAGAAGTATCGAAATAACATCCTCAAGTGGTTATATCACTTGTCATGTATAACATGCTGCAAAAGAACATGTATTTGAGATGAAAAAACTACAATCTAGGATTACAACTAAGAGAATACAATACCTTCCATGTAAACATAATTAAGTTGTCCCCACCCCCATCGCCACCCCAATTTTTACTTCCCTGTCCCTCCAGACCATAATCTAATTCAGTTATTATCAATAAAATGATAACCAAAGCCAAAAATGAATGTAAAACTTCGTCAAGGTCAACACCTCAAAGCGAGAGCAGAAAAGATTTCATTAGCAAAAATCAATGATCCTTCCAAGGAACACAAACACATGCGTATATCTCTCACAATTTACAATTCCTAGAGATAATTACCAATGACTCAAATATCTCAACAAATCAGGGATGAGGTAATAATATGCAAAAGCTTCTTGAAAGTCCATAACATTAGCAACAAAAAAGTGTAGACCAAGTCCATGAATGATAAATGGAATTCAAGCCTATTTATGCAAAATAAAATAACCTATTGATCTAAAATCTTTAACGTGTTAGATAGGATTACATGAACATCATTTAAATATTATTTTCAACAAACCTCCTCAAGTGTAGACGGGATTCATTGTCTCCCATTAAAGCTTAACACGTTAAATGGATAGTAACGAGACATAAACCCAGGACATTTGTTGTCTTGGTACCATGTTAAACCTATTGATATAAAGTTCAAGCAGTTAGATAGGACCACATATATATCATTTAAATATTATCTCCAATAAAACAAAAGAAATGGAAGATCATTGTGCCCCAATTCTAATGTCTCAAAGCTTATGTAGGTGAATAATAATATATAGTGACAAAAATTAATCCCAGATTACAGTTGTCCTACATCGAGATTAAGCCATTGTTTAGTAGAGATTAAAATCTAATTTTTAGTAGATTTTGATAAATGTTGATGAAATGTGTGGTTGAAAAGTTGTGGATTCATGAAATGTGTAATTAAAATTAATTGTTGACTTTGACTCGAAATTTTAATTGAATTTTAATCCAAACCAAACAGTGGCTAAATGTGGGTGAGATAACACAATCAAAAGGTTCGAATATCATAACATGAGCAGCAACGTGTAAATCAAGACTGACCAACGGCATAAAAATAATAGTCTATTCACAGACATAAAAGTTTGAATAACAGACGAGAGGCTATTACACAAATCAAATCAGGCAAAGTGACTGTACATTGTGAAAAGAAATAAATATATACACCAGTTTGTAGCATTACGTACATCAAGACTAATAACAAGTACAGAAAATGTTGTACCATATAAGCAGCAGGCATTGATTACATGTCCATAAGAAACAGGGAGGATATTCATCTACAATGTGCTTCTAGTTGAAAAAATGAATTCTGCATAAAGTTTAATGGCACACGGAGTAAAATTGCTTTAGTTTGAAAAATTGTAGAACAGCATGGCCGCTTAGAGATGAGTCAAAGAATTTGAAAAGATTTAATTCTTACAGTGGATATATAGATTGAATTTGCACATCTGCTGGAAACAACTTGCAATCTTCAGTAAATATTTGCCCTTGTTTCTCAGCTATGGCATCTATTAATTGTATGTCTCTTGCCACCTGCTCGTCAACACTGGTAAAAATAAGATCAAAAGGATTAGCTTCGAAATCAGATCGAGAAGTGAACAAAGTCAGATGTTAGAGACATCAATTTATTATCGACTTTATATTAAGCATAAAATAAACTCGCCTCCATTCAGGATTGTCAGCATAGATGCTTGCCTCTACAAGATCTACAATAAGACGAAGCATTTCGGTTCGATCTTCATAGCTTCCTCGTCCCTGCAATAAAAACATAGAGTACGTCGTATTAAAGCAAAAAGTTCTTTATTTTCATGCTCTTTGGACTCATGCAATCTAATGTTCAATAAAATATATCTGGATATTAGAAGTGTATGTTTGGGTAGCATTATAATTCCTTATAATTTAACCATCAAAGTCAAATTTTAATTATAACTATATATTTCGTAGGACCATAAATATTACCTACTTATCTACCACTCATTTCACATTATAAATTTCAACAACTTATAATTTTATCAAAACAAGCACAAAATTTATGCAAGTTATTATAAATCAAAATAAGAGAAAAAAAAAGTATTTTTCATTTGTTCTCTTGGTACATATCATTTTGCAATTCAATAGAGAAATACTCACTTGTTGAAGAAATGAATACTAGCGAGAACATCACCAAACTCTCCTACATCTACATGTTATTAATTCTTCTTTATTTGAAAAACGGAATCATCATCCTCAGCAAAACCAAAAAAAATATTATTAAAATATATCCATTTTATTGATTTAAACCAACAGAGGGCAATCCCCGTGCTTTAACCAGTGTGAACCTTAATTAGATTACAGACCCTTGTGGACAAAGAAAATATCACGGTTGAAAATGAAGTGGGATGTCAAAGCAAGCAAAAGAAAAGGAAAGAGAGGAAACGAAAACAAAGAAAAAGCTGTTCTGCTTGAGGTTTGGCAGTAAACCTCAACATTAGAAAATTAAAACTTTTTTCAAGATTTTGCAAGGGCTATATGATTTAAGGCAGCAACATTGATGTTATCACATCAAGTTTTGGGGACAAAATAAAAATATTTGATCCAACCAAAATCAAAAGTTTGCTATTTCAAAAATCTGTGAAATTGATTTTAATAGTCCGATGTATTTCTTTATTTGACTCACAACTCTTAGAGCCTGTTTGACGAAGATTTTTGGACAGTAGATTTTATAAAAAATAATATTCTGTAGAATATGTGGTTAAAATGTAGAGAAAAGTTATAATACACGTGCAAAATTATTTTATTGGGAGAACTTGTGGTTAAAAATGAGTTTTAAAGAATATGTACTGAATATGGGCTTATTCTCTTTCCATTCCTTCCCCTCAAACACGTACAGTATTAATGAAATACATCAGGAGGCTAAGTAAATTTCAGATTTCGAACTCACTTGGATAGATTCTGTGTCTATGGTTGTAGTAATACCCAGAAATTAAGCAATCTCTGCCAAATCTGCAAGAAAGATTTTAATCTCACCTTAAACATGTGTATTCAATCTGAGGTATAAGTATTACCCATGGACATCCTCAGACCACAAAATCAAACTGGAAAATAAAATAAATGTCAATGCAAAAAAGCATATATCGCTCTTTTCAGCAAAAAATTGACTTTCAATACTGGTGATCGTTATAAAAATCTAAATGAAATAATAATTACAGAAAAAAATTGCATAAATAGCAAGGAAATGCAAAAGGGTGTGTAACGGGATTTAGAGTCAGTAATACATTGAATCCGAGAGGTTTCCTCGTCACGATCCACGCCATCCCCTTGCAGATTTTGCTGTGAAAACGGGGATTTATCACCCAATAATCTGCAAAATTGACAACAAAATATTTTTAAAAAAAATCAGGAAAGTAATTCATTGCACACACTCAATATATAGATGAAAACAACATGGCGAGATGGGTGATTTATACTTGAAGAAGAGCCATTCGAGAAGGGCATAGCGTTCCATGCCGGCAAAGAGGAGGGACTGGGCAGGGGCATTGGCTCTTGGGTAATTCAGCATCGATAATTTCCTCTGTGCTTCTTCCATTTGCTTGGCTGCCATTTCCAAAAATTTCAAAAGCGCAATAATACATATATGATTCTAGCACCACCGAAACGCTGTGCACATACTGAATTCAAAGTGGTTTTGAGTAGTAATGGCTTCAAATGAATGTATTCAAAATGGGTTGATTTCACATTTCTTTTTTTTTTTTTTTAAAGGTCTGGACTTTGGTAAAAATATATGTACATAATTAAGTATCAAATTGTTTATCCCCCTCACATGCACACGGTAAGGAATTAGGTAAAGAAAATTCGGTAGATGTAGCATGGTCCTTGATACAATAGGATACTTTTAAAATTGACTTGGTTAAATTCTCTAATTTTCATTTTGAATTTTCAACAATTGTATATTTTTCACAATAATTTTTTGAACTAAAAGATCTTAAATAAATAATATAATTACAAAATATTGTTTTACTTAAAAGACAATACTATCATTTTAGTTAACGAATAAGAACCAAACACTTTTCACTTAAAATTTCAAAATCAACCAACTTTTCTTATTTGTTTATTCCAACATAGATAAAAATTCTTTCATTTTTTATCTACTTCAACCTCAAAATCTCAAAATTTGATCAAATACTGAACAAGAAATTTTTTTACATCTATCATTTTAAATAGGTAAGTATATTTATATATATTTAATTTCGTTTTCTTTAAATTAATATACGTTTTTAATCGATAAATCTTATTTCGACATAAATTAACATGTTTTTAAGCATAAATAAGAAGAAATGTATCTGCATATTCGTGGCAATGATTCCGGCTAGTTTTAATAGCCGACTGTTAACAATATTTTTTTTAACTATGTTGTCAAATGATTTGGCCGATTTTTTGACTATTTTTTCTTATAATAAAAGAATATTTACATATATAATTGTAATTACAATTTGTTAATTTGGTGATTTCGAATTGAGTGAGAAAGATCGATGGGTGTAAAAATGAACAAGTGATAAACGTGATAGTATTCTAATTTCCATAACATTGAGTACATCATATGAGGAAATGTATCTGATTTACAAAACAAGTTGAAAGTCTATCCTCCTCAGTACGATATGGAACTGAGATTCTAATTCAACGAGCATTCCTCAATTCTGATTCCACCTATGAAGGTTGCTTCTGATGCTGAAATGAATTATCTATTTGAATTCAACAAAATTCACACTACTTCTCTTTGCTTGACTTTAGTTAGAAAGAATGTCGTCGAAGGTGAACATGAAGACTTGGATGGAGGGGATCACAGTGCCATGATTTTTAGGACACAACGGAGATAGCTCGTGATGATGATGTAGTTATTCTCGAGACAATTGTTCATCATCTTGATCTCGTTATTACGCACAAGATTATGTCGGTAGTTCAAGACAACGAAAAATGAAAATGAATTTACAAATGAGAATTTGATTACTTTATCTCGCGTGGGGCAGGAGCATAGGAGCTGGATCGAGTGGACTGTTATCTAATTATTCGCGTGTGGTTTCCTATTATGAGGATTTGTACAAAGTTGGAGCAGGAGATTTTATTTTTTTAGAAAGAGCGGATTTGTAATGGCATTAATGATCGAGGGCGAAATGGATAAAAGCATGCTACACGAGTACAAAATATTTCCATGACAAAGCATCAGTTAGGCGGAAAAAGAAAGTAATTTATCACGGATCAGGAATACAAATTGTGTTTGGCATCTAGGGGAGAGGGTAGTCGTAAATTTTCTTGCAGATTATTTTGGAGAAATATTTAGTAGTGCAGTGCCTTCTACGATTGAGCTTGAGGTAAGTAACAAATGTATTACATTCTCAATATAATTTTTAAAATGGATGTTTTGGATAAAATAAAATTCCAATAACTTCAAAAGATCAAAAGGCTACATTGAAATGCCCCGTGGAACACTTTCTTAGTGGAAGACGCCATTGTGCCTTTGCTTAGTGGAACATTTCATTCCTCTCAATCTTTTCTGATGTGATCGAGATGTACGTTAAGTTTTTTGGATGATTTTACGTTGTTTAAGACTTCTTCTGACGAGTGCATCAAAATTTTGGTTTTTAGATTGGATGAGATGTTAAGAAATAAATTTAAAACTCAATCGAAAAACTAGTCACTTCAGAAGAAGAATCAAGCGCCTCCTGTGCAGAATCGTGCAACAATGTGCGAATCAGAGCCCAAACCAATGAGCATTAGCTGCCTTCTTGTGATATTTTTTAGCATCAAAATCTTAAGCAAAATCACAGTAGTACTTATAACAAAGTTATGTATTTAACGAAAAACTAAAACAATCAACAGCGAAGTGGAGGAGAAAAATAAATGGATGCGAAAGAATCTTAATTCATCGAACTAGGTCCAGGAGCATCATTCTCTGGAGGTTTCCAGCTAGTTCCAGCATCATCATTTTCTGTGGGGTGCTAAAACATAGTCTTGGTGGATCTGAATTGTCTAACCCATAGGGCATATCAACCTGTCCAAATCCAGCCTCCAAACAGTTAAGATAGTAACTTTTGTACTCCCAGCAAAATGGTGTCCTTTGTATCAACTTATTGGATTGACGTCAATCTTGCATACACCGTACAATTTTTAGAGCTCCTAAGATTAAATGAACATCTTAAAACAAGCAACCCTATGTATAGCAGCATCAAAGTTTATTCTTATACATGCATTTGCTGAAAAAGTTATACTTATTTTGAGTCTCTTAGGTTCAAATAAATTTATACACGTCTTTCGAGGCTTTTTGGTGTAGTGGTGCAGTACATAGTTCGAGTTCTTTTGCAATATTAGGAAAGTAGCGTCTAGTACTGAGTCGGGAAAAATAAAAAAAGAGACTAAAGGCCTTGTACAAAGTTCGGTGCGCTAATCAACTGGCAGAATTACAACTTCAGGAAAAGAGAGGAATTGTATTGTCATCAACGATCTAGGGCCAAATGGTTAAAAGCATGTGACAGGAGTACCATATACTTCCACGCCAAAGCATCAGTTAGACAGAAACAAAATGGATGTTCAGGCTAAAATAAAATTCCAATAACCTTGAAAGATCAAGAAAGACAAGATTCGAATGCCCCGTGGAAGATGTCATTGTGCCTTTGCTTAGTGGAACATTGTGTTCCTCTCAATCCTCTCCAATATGATCGTGTAAGTGTTATGCCCTAAATCCAATTGATTTAGGTTGTAAACACTTTTAATATGTTTAATGCATTTGTTTCTGGCAAGATCTATTATTTATTTAAATTACTTTTCTATTAAAATTATATTAAATAATAGAGTAAGTAGATTTAAATATTTGCAATTTGTTAATCACAATGAATTGTGATTGTGAGATACAAATTACAATATGACTCAAACTTAAATCATCTATGGTCGAAGAAATAACGAGATACAGATATCGTTATTACGGATAGACCGTCAGGTGTGGCATTTATTACTTGTGAAATAAGTAATTGATCTCACAAAATAAAGTGTCGTGACACTTAAATAAACACATGGATGTTTTGTTATAGAATAAAATATTGGAGACCCGCTGGGAAAATTCCACATTGATAACTATCTGAGTGTCAATGGTTAATATCTAATATTCGGTAGTGGAATTGGTCATTTGATTTGAGGTCATCACAATGTCTTATATGAGGATAGTCATACTTTGGTGATATTGGATGTTGCTCTGCCAAGGGTCGCTAATACGACATCGTTCGGGTATGTCAAGAATCATATGAAAGTTGTGAATGATCAATAGAGGATTCGTAACTTTTAGATAGTAAGAGATTATGAACAGTTAAGTTGATAATGAAATCCGTAGCCAAAGTGAAATCATAAGTCGAAAATGAGTTTTCGACTTATATTGACTTAACAGTAGGATGAAAGATATGATCGATAATTGAGATTGATACATATGCATATCTCGTAATTGATCGGATTATATTGACGAAATAATTATATTTTCAAGGTAAACGAACAAGTTTGGTTTTGGCACACCACGTGACATTTTTCGTCACATGTATTGCCCTGACACATTACTAGATGTCAATCTGGGACGACGAATGTGAATTGGTGATAAATTAAAATTGGTGTTTTAATTTATCGATTTTGATTAGATTAAAATAATAATTCACGTCATTAGGTATTGTGATTGGGAACCTAATGGGTTATACACAAAAGAGAATTAGAATAATGAGATTCACCAATTAATTAATTAGTAAGTGTTGGATAATTAATTAATTGAGTTGCTTATTAAGAAGCCCGTTTTAATTAATTGGATTAATTAATTCATGGACCCGATTTAGTTAGTTTGATTAATTAAATATTGGATCGGGTTAAGTCTAAGAGACGGGCCAAGCCCGCTTGGACTTATATTAATAAGCTGCTAGAATTTGAAAACTGTAAGGAAAAATTTATTATTCTTGCTAGCACAAGAAAAGAAAGCTCTAGTCGTCATTCTTGTTCTCTGTGTGTATTATCGTTGGATGCTGGATAATTGGACAGCTTGGATTGCAAACCTAATCATTCGAGTTCAAGAAATTAAAGGAGCTTATGAAATTCATCAAATATATCATTCATATCACAGTTTCTATCTAAACACAAAGCAAATCCTTGATGGGAATTGAAAAAAAATATTTATTTTTCACTGTACATGATTAAGTAAACTCCCAACAAATCGAGAGGTACATTTATGTTTTTGTCATGATTTTTCATTGTTTAGGACTTCTTTTGATGAATGCTTGAAAATTTAGTTTCAGTATGGAAGAGATATCAAGATACAAAGTTAGTACTCCATCTATAAACTAGTCACTTCATGAGTAGAATCATGCACCTCATGTGCAGAATCGTGTGATTCTTGTGCTGAACTAGTCGCAAACCAAGGCCAAAACCAGTGCATCTCTTGGCTACCTTTTGGTGATCTGTTTAAGCATCAAATTCCAAAACAAAATTACTGGTGGAATGAAAACAAACTTACACAATTAATAAAAAACTAAATTAACGACAATGTGGAAATGAGAGAATCTTAATTCATCAAACTAAGTCGGAGGTTTCCAACTAGTTCCAACTGCTAGAATTTTGAGAAACTTTAAATCTTAAAAACGTGAAAACCTAATTACTTTTGTGTCAAAATCTCCCGTTTCAAATCATCAAGAGAATTATTAACAATCATGTTATAAGTACAAAAATTTTTGATAGAAAATCCTTACAAACAACACATGGAGCTGCATCATTGGAAGGTGGGAAAAGAAGAAAAAGAATAGTCCAATTACATTTTGCCACATCAGTATGAGTACACATTCTGTTAATTTTTTTCTTGTACTCACGGCTTTATTGATTATTAAATGCGGAACATATATTAATTCATTGGAAATTATTCTTTATTACTGGATCTTGATTCCGGATCTTGAATATTGACTATTTTGGTTCTTGAATTCTTGATCTTGATTTTGATTTTGGCTTCTTATCCCCATAATCTTAATTGTCTTCATTCCTTCTTAATTTTTTTATTAAAGATTGCATGTTCTTGATATAATTTTTTTTATCTTCCTCTTCAATATGCTTTCTCTTAATTATTCTTGTTTTGATAAGAGGCACGAAGAATGAGATGTTGCATATGAATTGGGGACCATACATATATATTTGGTTCATCGTCAAATACAACCCTAATGGATCTGATCTTTACGCATATAATCCGACTCACGCTTTATTTAGATTCCTAAAGCTCAATTACTTAATTCTTTATTAGATCACTTTAATTTCGGGCTTAACTTTAAGATAAAATTTATGCATAATTAATTACATGGGTCGACTCACATGACAAATTAAATATTTTTCCAACAGTCCCCCACTTGGGCCATATATGTTACCTTACAAATGTATATAATTTATGAAACTCAAAACTTTTGCTATCATAACCAAAAGTATCTCCAAACAATATTGTCCATCAATTATATCAATACAAGATCAAAGCGATTTTCGTTACAAGTATCATAACTAAACACTCAATGGTCACGTATATCAACATAATCAAATGACATATATCAAGTGTGGATATGTAGCACAGAGATTACGACATTATACTAGGTTTGTACGTATATTCCAACTGGTCCTTCCTTATTCTTTAAAGAAATCAAACTAAAAACTTTAATCAGAGTAAAAGATGAACCGAATACTTTATTTCTGAATTAAATTGAATATCCATGGATAAAAATATATGTCTAATAGACAATATCCGAAGATAAACTCCCACTAAACTGGCATATCTTCAAAATTTGCAATACTCATGTGAGCATTATGCTTATAAAAGACCATGGGTGTCTGCCATTTAGTAAATAGATTCGTAATTATAGAGTTTGTCCTAATATGCTTTATAGAAACTTGATCACTCTGAATTATTTTCTTTATAACTAAAAACTTGATATCTATAAATTTTGACATCGTCATGTTCCGATGGAATACAAGACTGCTATTGTCACAGAATAACTAAAGTAGTCTTTCAATTCCAAAATGTGTAGCCCGGTGACAAAATTCAGCGGTCATATTCCATGATCAGAATCAG
Source organism: Fraxinus cuspidata (assembly GCA_903798385.1). Taxonomy (NCBI): domain Eukaryota; kingdom Viridiplantae; phylum Streptophyta; class Magnoliopsida; order Lamiales; family Oleaceae; genus Fraxinus; species Fraxinus cuspidata. The sequence goes on from CAIGRP010033695.1 coordinate 30,307, forward strand.
AATATCCAATTATCTTCAATTAGTCTGATTTTCTATGTGTGATCATGTAATCCTTGGTTATAGATATCAAATAACCAGATGGTTGCTTTCTAAATATCCATCCCAGAGTTACTTAAATATGGGCCTAACTTTCTAACAATGAATGCTATATTCGGATGTGTGCAAACCTAAGCATATATTAAACTCCCAACAGCTGAAACAAAGGGAATTTTCTGTATTTCATTTTCTTTAAGTTTATCCTTAAGGTATTGATTGAGACGAGACTTGTCTCCCTTAGCAATAGGGGTATCACTTGGTTTACATACCTGCATTCTGAATCTTTTAAGAACCTTATCGATATAATTCTTTTGTAATAATCTAAAACCCCAAGAACGATCACAATGTATTTGTATCCTTAATACAAAAGAGGAGTCACCAAGATTTTTTCATTTAAAAATTACAAGACGGAAATCTCTTGATTTTCGTGTAATAGGCATATATCATTGCAGGCAAATGGTATATCATTGACATGTAATACCATAAAATGTGATTACTCTCACTAAACTTGTGATATACACAATCATCAATTAAATTCATTTCAAAATCAAACGAGATAATTATTTGATAAAATTTGTGATACCATTAACGGGAAACATAGTTAAGTCCATATATGAATTTCTTTAATTTGTAAACCATCGACGTAGCTCAAGATCACAAGTGTCATAATAGTCCTAAAAGAGTCTTTCATAGAAATTGGAAAAAAAGTCTCTTTAATGTCAATGCCTACCTTTTGAGTAAAATCATTTACAACAAGACGAGTCTTATATCTCTCTACATCAACTTTAGAATCCTTATTGATTTTGAATATCTATTTACAACCAATGGGTTTCGCACTTTCAAGCAATGTGATGATTTCCAGTTGTGGTCTTTCATGGCATAAATCCACTGTTGAGATTTATTTCTTTTCATGGTTTGATGAAAGTTGATTGATCCGATCTTCTTCCATCAATCTAATACTATCCTCATTTTTTTGGAGAAAAACTATAAAGTCATTCGGAATTGCCTTTCTCCTTCCTCTAGTAGATTTTCTTCATGGCATTTGTTTTTGAGGTTGTTGAGTTTGTTTTTCTGAACAATCTCTTAATTGTGCATAGAAATTTTGTAATATTGTCTTGATCCCAAATTGCTTCTTAAACAAGATCTAAAGCAAGAATTTGTCACTGGTCCTAATACCAAATGCACGAACAAGTCATCAGACAGCTCAAGCATTTAGTTTTGAAGCAAGGTGAGACATATCCATGATGTACTACTTATGTTTTCTTTAGCCTTATACTTTAGTAAATGAAATTTTTCATTAGCATACTAGTTTCAGCCTTATCGCCTTTTACAAAGCGTTTTTCAATTTCTTAAAGAAATTGTTTGACAATAGTTACCTTATCGGACACATCACCACTTTGCTGGAATTTCACACTTCATGATCACAAGACTTATGCGGTTTGAAAGATCCCACTTATCAAGTCCATTTTTATTAGCGAAACTTTTATCCATAAATTAGTGGGTTGTTCAGTCCTTAACGCAAGGTCTAGATCTTTATCACCAAGAACGATACAAATCATTCTCTTTCCAGCCCTTAAACATGGGTTCAAGCACGGGAATTGAATTGATGTTGACAGATGCTGCAAAAGTTGATGGATTAATTGAATAGAGAACTTAAACCTTAATAGCATGTTCATATTGAGCAATCAATAATTTCAAATAACAGTGAGCTCCATCACAAGAGACCGGGCACAACATTGACATTTAGTTTTTGGATAGAAATATCAACTTGTAAGTAGTACTCTTGGTGTAGTAATTAAATATTGACAAT
>CAIGRP010033709.1:0-11059 GCA_903798385.1 Fraxinus cuspidata
CTGTAATGCGTTCATTGTGACATGTAATGCGTTCATTGTGACATGTTCGTAGATACAAATCACAAATTTTAGGTCACGAATCATCAAATTAATTGGTAAAAAATTATCATTGTGACCTAAAAAAAAATTGTGATTTATGACTGTGACGTTCTATAATTTGTCAACTGATTTATGTGTTAACTATGCTTCTCTGTGACCAAGTTTATGTTATTTGTGACCGTCTGTGACAAATTCTATTTCCCTTATGAATGTTTGTGACATCAAATGCGTTCATTGTGACATAAGTTTGTGTTATTTGTGTCTATTTTTTGTTTTCAGTTTGACTGTTTGCGACTTGAAATGCGTTCATTGTGATTAGTTGTTATATGACTATGATTATTATATGACTATGACCTAGTTGTCTAATCGCAACATATATCAAACAGAGATCTTTTTTATAGTTACAACCTATTTCTTGGCACCACCACTTACATCACCACCATCGACGAGACCACCACAACCACCATTGTGACCAATACAACCATCACTGCCGCACCTCACCATCATAAGAAACATCACCACCACCACTACCACCTTACTACCACAACAAGCACCACCACCACTAATAAAAACCATCAAAAAAACTCCAGCAACCAAAAACTTCATATTTTCCCAGTTCGCGTTGAGTCACCATTCACTGTTGTCACAACTACGACTCTACAACAGTGAAGGGGCGCTGCGTTGAGCAGTGGTGCAGCACCTCCACGTGAAGTACCACGTGATGGCACTTTGCGAAGCAACACTGCTGATCGGCCTCGCGCTGCGATTTTGCATGAAAATGTATAAATGAAGATGAATGATAAATAATATACATGAATTAAGATGAATGTTAATTAATTTAGAATTAATAACAAAGAATATATACATGATAATGAATGTTAAATTATTTATATTAAATGAATATAATTTAATTTTCAATTAAGTGAAACTTGATGCTAATTAACATACATGAACATGAATGATGAATAGTGATAGCAACGAGGGGGGCTCGGTGTCAAAGACCGCAGCTTTACTTAAACCAATTGACTCGGACATTGTAAATATTTTAATTCAATTGTAAAATAGATGTGATATTGGAAAATTTTAGTATGATTCTTCGCCATATTAACGTCTACTCCTATCACTTAGGTTTTTGTTCTGAATGCTATTAAATGGGGTATTAATCTTTCAAATATCTTTCAAACTTTCTAGTGTTCGCCTCCTGCACTAGCCATTGTAATTTCTAGCTTTCAAGCAATCAATGATCAAGCTATTTCCAATGCATTTCAATTTTATGTTGCAAGCTTTCTACAAATTGTAATCAAATTTTCTTTCGTCTTGAAACNCTGCACTAGCCATTGTAATTTCCTGTTTTCATCAATTGTAATTTCTAGCTTTTAAGCAATCAATGATCAAGTTATTTCCAATGCATTTCAATTTTATGTTGCAAGCTTTCTACAAATTGTAATCAAATTTTCTTTCGTCTTGAAACGACCGAGAGAAGGCGGAAGATAGCCTAGCAGAGCAAACTACTGCCGCACGATGTCCCTTTCTGTGTCAAGAAGAAATGCACTTTGTGAAACTCGGGGAGGGGACGGGGCGAGTGCCTGCCCCGTTTCTTTTCTTTCTTTTTATTTTTTTTTATTTTCAGTTAATTAATTTTTTCCCCTTCATGGGGCGTGTTCGGGGCGGGCCTCATGACCCGAGACGAAGCGTGCCTCCCATCCCTACCCTGTCCCGCCCCACCAACCCGTTCGATGCGGGTTTTTTTTCTTTTGCTCCATTCATGGCGGGCCCCGTGGGGAAAATTGTCATCACTAATAATGAACTGAATTTTTGAATGTGAAATTCTAATTAATATTAAGATGAAAGTGAAATTTTAATTAATATTAATTAAATAAATTTGAATATTAATTAATTAAGAATTAATAACTATCTATTTGTAAATTAAATATATTATAAATTAAATATATATTGAAAGAGGAAAGTTAGATTAAAATAATTAGATTGTAGTAAATAATCATTTTAAAAAATGATTTTTTGTCATATTTTATATATTATGGATAATTTATGCGATTGTAGCAGTGTTTACAGTAGAAAATTCCGCTGTTATTTGATTATTTCTGTCTAAAAGCATTTGGGCAATGAATTTTTACTTTTCTTGGAGTTAATCGCCGACGAATCAACTGGACTAGTGCTTACCCTATTGGCTATTCTGATTGATCCATGGATTTTTTTTCAGACAGTTGATTTGAATGCGCTTGTTGGATTGCTAAAGCTTGATCAAATGCAGATTGAGAAAGAGTCACAAATTTCAGAAATGCCGCTAAGTGATATGAATCTGAAAAAGTGAGTGTTCTGATATTTGATTGATTTATGTTTAACCGTGATTCTGATTTCTTCTTTTGAATACATCTCTACACCTTAAACTGGAACTTAATGCTTAGGCTTGCTAATTGTGCACCACTCACAGATTTATCACGAAATTTTACGCTGCCTAATGAACTTATTCTCTATTTAAATATGTATATGTTTTTTACTTCTTCTTCAACAGTGATACCTCCAGGGCACTTAAAGGCCCACGGTGAGTGCAAGAAGTTTATAGGCCAAGTCTGGTTTGTGTAAGAGTATGCATCCTATTCGACTATGGACATCAGGTCGTGAGCTAAGCAGCTTACAAATGTCCAAATCAACCTTGGTTCCTTGATCGAGGTCGACCAAAGAACATCACCGAGTTCCACCATAATGCCAGATTATAGTCTTGGCGAGTTGGTCGACCATCAATCTAAAAGCAAAGGTTGAAGTCATGAGCGAAGTCGCAGTGAATGACCTGAAGGACAGGTGCAATATCTCTCAAAGCCAGTCGAGCCAATTAGCACATTGAGCTTAGTCAACTCACTTGTACAAGTGTCATAATGGTCATGGTGTCAAGACTCAAGAGACACCACTTCCTATATTCTCTCCACATTCGTAATAACGGATAAGGACACCTATCCGAACGAATCAACCTTGATGCACGTTACCGATAACGGAGCATATGGTGCCCCAAGTATGGATATTACACACACTACATTCTCAGCCTTTTTACATTTTATAGTTCATATACTATTTTTCTCTTACATATCTCTGACTCGGCGTTGGAGTGGCAATGAGGGAGATAGCAGGTACCAAAATGATCTAGGGCGGTTGTCGATGGAGTTGGAATAGTTCTCCTATCATCAATTTGTATCTTGTACCTTTATTAAGCTGACTTAGGATCTATTTCAAGTGCTAGATTGGATTCTTATAAACAAACTTATGAATGTAGAATTCAACTAATGCATCTGTTGATGTTTTGGAATTAAAGAACATAGAGTGTCCATCTGGTGTCTACGCATGTGCGCTGGGAAAGTATTGGTTTATGCTTGTTTTAGATCTTGCGTTTTATGAAGAAATCTACTCCATGGTATTATCATTTCACTTTATACGAAACAAATGGGAGCACCAGGTTTCTGTTACTAAGTCAAACTTTCTTTCCCCATGAAAATCAGAAAACAAGTTGTCGTTCGAACCGTGTTTTTTATCAGCTCCAGCTGAATCCATTTAAATCTAATTGCTTGCAACTTGAAGAAGCATCATTTTCATCCTCTGTGTTTAGGTCCAGTTTGGTTGAAAAGTAAGGCAGTTGAAACTTCGGTGATGTCTTCTGCTTCTCTAGCTTAATTGAATCATTTCTATGAGTATCCTGGTCAAAAAATATGACCTCTGTACCTGTTCCTTTGTATCTTTCCTCTGAATAGTTGCTGCTGCTGTTCCATTTTCCTCCCTGAAGTCCAATGCTCATTGATAAATTGCTGGAGTTTTTTCCTGTAGAAAATGGTTTTCCAATATTGTCATCCATAGCGGAAAGAAACTTTCTGCTCTCTGTCAGGTCTTCGCACCATGTGAGTTCAGTCTCCTGCAGCTTGGATTCATTGCCATCCTCCCTCGACTTGGTTGGTGCTCTAAAATTCAAAGATTTTAATCCCATTTGATTAATATTCAGTTCTTGGTCCCTCATAGAACCTTCATTGAAGGTTAAGCATCTATCGATTGGACCATCATTTGGCTTCAATTTTGTTTGCTCAAGGCACAAATCCGACAATTCTTGCGTCCCTGAAAATGCAGAATTCAGGCATTGTGTGGATACTTTGGACACCAAATGAGATAACTCAACCTTGGCAGCCTCTAGAGCAATTGTTCCCAAGTTCTGTCTTCCAAGAGTTTCCTGTGCTTTCTCAAGTACAGACTGTAAATATTTACCTTGAGCCTCAATCCGGAGCTGTAAATGGCGTTGTACCTATGCATGGAAAGTAAACCTTGTTATAATGGCAGCTTGAAAAACTTAAAATGATTTCATTGCCTTGGATCATTTTGCTTATTCTAACTTTAATTGTTGGATATATGAAGAAATTTCAACAACTGTTAAAAGTTTCATTTCTGGACGAGGTCAAACTTGTAATCATAAGCCAAAATGAGTAAAAATATTTGCCTCAAGGAATAATTTGGTTGTGATGCATCTTTTCACCAAACATGTGATTCTCTATCCATTATAATACTCCAAGCTCCAATAATACTTCCAGAAGCAACAATTTATTTCAGAATTCAAAGTGTTACAAAGGATTAGCACTTGATTTTTGTTGCATACATAATATTTCTTATCCATTATGTTCAAGGTACTTGCACTTGCTTCATGCATGGAAAAAGTTAGTTCTTTCTTTTTTTACCTCGAGCTGCTCATGTAGCCTTCTTTGCGTTTCAATTTGCATTTGTATTGCTTCACTTAAAGGTAAATTTCTGAATATAAGGCAGCACAGTTACAACATTATCAGTTGAATCGCCTTTAAATATATGAATTAAAAAAGAAAAAACAAGGCTTTTCATACTTGTTTGTTTGGTTGGCCATGCTTGGATAACTCTTTTGATTTCCATTTGCTTCAGGTATCCTTTCTCCTATTGCTGCAACCATAATTAACTCATTAATTTTATATACACTTTTCTCATTAATAGCTATAATCTTTTAACAGTTTTTTGGTAGTTACCGGATTTGTTCCCAGCTTTGTTGATCCCGGTATTAGCTTGTCCTTGGAGGTTTTTACTGAGTCTGTATTTCTGACAACAGAGAATATAGAACGTTGAGAACTTGTTTTATCTATATGTTTATAAATGAGACACACAAGCACGCTGAGTGAAAGAATACATGCATATCTACATATGCACAAAGTACTTCTTCTCCTGTCATTAAGAAAGAAGGTTTCATAGTTAACTACTGCTTTATTTTTAGTAACTTTCTTAAGAGTTTAATTGGAACTTTAAGTTGCTCATAGAATTGGTTAATATTGAAGGTGATCAAACTGGAAAGTCTATTTTCTCTTGTGCAGAAGTCTAGTTTAATCTGGCAATGAACAATTTACCTGAAGGTGACTCTTTAAGTGGTACAAGGTAAGTCCTTGAATTCCCATGAGTTTCAAGACTGATTTTGGAGTAGCTTCTGCAACAGAAGAAATCGTATTGAGTAACTGAATACAGTAGCACTTTATTGGGGCATCATGTGCTAGACATGTATGCACTTACTGTCTGCTCCACCAAGTTGATTAACTGCCTCTATGAACTGCTCATGAAGGTCCGGAGTCCATTTCAGTCTTGGCTTGGCATCAGTGGAAAGTACAAGTCCTGAATCTCCGGTGCCATTTGCACCTTGATGGAACAAGTGCCTTTCAGGCGGAGTGAACATTCTTGAAGAGGGGTGAAGGTTTTTTCCTTGGTGGTGGTGACGATACATGTTGTTTTCTTCATCATATGATTCGCAACAAATTAGCTTTCATATTAAGAGCGAAAAAAAATAAGATCTATGTGTTTGTGAATAAATAATATTTGTACCTGAAATCATAAAAGGCTCCTGTTTCAATCTGCTATCACCCTTGTATGAGAATTATGATTCTGCACATTGTAATTCTGCATTCCTGAAACTTCGGTAAATAGAAGTTGTCTACTACAGCCCTTATCTATTTCTTGTTTTCTTTGATCAACTCTTACGTTCTAAAGTTGTGCTCAGGGATGTCTTATAAGTAAATGAGAGGCGGGGTTACAAGTGAGGCAAAGAATATCGGACTGGGCCACAAAACATTGGATCCAATCCAATCTTCATAGCGACTCGAAAAGAGATCTTGCTCTTCCAATCTCACACATCTGTGGGTCCCCTCTCGTGCAACTTCCCTTTCCATTCTCCAACAGCTTAGTACACCCACTTAAAATTCTTATGCACTATGAATCTTGACAAACTTGACACCTTACAATAGGTACAAGAATAGATCCACCTCAGTCTTCCTTTCCCTGTGAACTTATATTTGTTATTTGGCAAAGTTTACGAACCTTATTCTCAGAATGAATGGTGGAATTTTTTTTCTGATGTTTATTGGAGGAACCCACTATAGACGATGTTTTGAAACCTTCAGAGCCTTTTTCTTACCAAGGAAGATTCTGTTGACTGGAATGTAACTTAGCATTAGATACGTACACAGAAAGGAAGGTAGTGAGATGGTGAATAGATGCTTCATTTTGGGATTTTTGGAAGGTCTAGCTTGGGTAACATTTAACAAATATTCTGCCCTTTTAGATTCCCCTATTTTTGTTTAATTTCGTCACAGTGAAGCCATGTACTAATAGTTAGGCGAGGGGGCGATTCCTTGGATATGAATGTCCTTTCATTTTGATCTTTAGTCTGATATACAAAAATATCTTAGTTATTTGGAGACTATAGACTTGATTTAAATTTCTCTTATGCTATTTTGTTTATATAATATTGCCTCAAACAGTCTTGGTGTATTCATTGTTTCCTTTTCTGGACCCTGTATTTAAGGGCGGCCTTAGAGAAATGTGGTGATTGGATTGTTTATTTTTTCCTGTATCTTCCTAGACACAACCACGCACTTGTACTTGCATGTGACATTTAGCCTTTTTAATACAGGCTAGAGATTCTTTAAGTTAGTGATGGAGTTTTTTCATGGGGAGAACACTTGCTTTCTTTCTGGAGCATCACACTGTAACACACAGTACATGGCTGCACCTATTTCACCATTGATGTACAGTCGCTGGATTTCCTCATGCACATTCTTCTTGTTGTCTTAGTATTTATCTTTTTTTGTCTTCTGAAAACATTTTGAGTGATTCTTATAAAAGGGGGGAATAGATGCTTCTTCTTGGCTTTGTTTGAAGGCCAGGAATGGCATAACGAATACATTGCTTTTTGTCTCCTTCAGTAAGTTTGGTACTTATTCAGCCTAGATGGAATTAATAAAGAGAGAGGAGAGGTCCCAGTGAGATTTTTAAAATTCTTCTAATGGTATAAAGATTTGGGACCCTTAAAAAGAAAATAAAGTATTGTACTTACTTCTATACTTGCATCTAATACAAAGCTAACATGTCATAGCCAGAAGAGGACCACTAGCTTTCCCCTTGACTTGAGACTTCAGTTAGCTTTGTTGATACCTGGAAATGAATCTACATTTTTCTGCTGTAAATTATTACCTTTTCTAATCTCTAGTGTTAGAGGATTTTGAGGATATAGGTGTAATTCAAGATACTTCTGTAGATATAACAAATTATCTCTCTAACACCTTGAGTGTTTATGTGCACAGGTTCAAAATGATGTTGGAGCCTACAAAGGTCCCGAGTTCGAGTTTCGTCACCACCTATTTATGAAAATTGTGTACTTATCAAACCTCTGATGAAAACTTGGATCTGAACTCCACTTGAGGGGTATGTTGAAGGCATAACTTAAATAAATTTGTTTTCTTTTTAATAGCTTAAACTTTTAGATGAGGTGCTCAAGAGATACTTCAATTGTCACCTTATGCTATAAATATAAATAGATTCTTGAATTGTTCTCTGTAAATTTGTGGTGTCTAGCATTTAAGTTTATATTATATTGGAACTTCAGTTTATAAATCTATTCCTAAATGTGTATTCTCTACTTGCAAACCTCAATTAATGTGTGTTTTTGCATGCTCATGTTGAATGGCTAGAACGTAAAAGAATTCATCCCAAGAAAGAATTGTCATCTCATGTACATGGCATACTCATCTTGGATTCAATTTTCTTTCTCCTTATCATCATTAAGGGTGAGTCTTGTTTCATACCTATGCTGCAAGCCTGCAATTATGCTTGAATGCACATAAAAGATATAGTGAACTATGACGACAAGATTAATCGCTGATATAACAATATTGACTAGGTTTGCCAACTCATTGATAATCCACTAAAATGGAGAATTAATATGGTAAATAACAATTAATGACTTGTAAATATGGCATATGTGAAGTGCTGTCCCTGTGCATTAGTTCCAGTTGGACTTTTCAGAAAAAATCATTTGATTCTTATATGCTAGAATATTTTATGCAGTTTGGAGGAATCTGTTGAATCCTTTATGTAAACGGGTTAAAGTTAAATTCCTAAATAGTTTTACTGGCATGTGGATAAGATTGAATGGCATATGGGGAATGATGTGGTGCTTCTCATGCTACATCGTTATGCCCATGTTTGCCGCCCATTTTCTAAAACTAATTATTCCTCAAACTCTTTTTCAATCATACATGGACTTATAACTTTTATCAATTTTTCAATCACACATTTCTCAATTTTTATGAAAATTTCTAGAAATCTGATTTTTAGCTAAACCAAAGGCTAATCGACTTCCCGATAAAACTAGCTAATATTTGTGTCATATCATCTCTAGACGATTAGAGTATTAAGGATCCAATATAACTTATTAAGTATTTCTTGGTGCTTTGCAATTGGATAAGCATGTATTATTGATATTGTAGGATGTAAAATATATACCTACTCGTAAAGAGTTTGTATGAAAGGGCGAAAGAAATAACTAATTTTCTATGTTCTTTATGTCTTTTCCTCTGTCTGTGTGACTGTTTTTTCTTTGGTGGGGGTGGGGGGTATCGAAGGATGTTATTTTGTTCTGTTTTGTAGTTTATGTTTCTTTCTCGTTCTCCTCTTTCCACTCTAGTGAGGTTGAAATGATGGAATTATTTCCAAATTCAGGAACAAATCTATCATCCTTGCCTGCAGTTTGTTCTATTTAGTTTTGCACATATGATATTGAAGTGCCTATATATGTCATCTTAACTAATACCACTTCAATTCCAGACCAGATGGGAATGTTGATCGACCATATGAGTTGTACTATGAAATTTAATTAACTTTAATTGCTTGCACATTTTTGACATTTTTACTTTTACAATTATACCCCGATCTTTGGACAGGCTATACAGCCATATATAGAATAACTATTCATTAACCTTCCATTTCATGTCTCTTTGTAGGATCCTATGATCTCTTCAGAAATGGCACATTTAGTTGTCTTTCCTTGATGTTGCCATAACTGCTCCTCTGTTTGAATGTACGTTATGTGGAGCACTTGGCTTTCTAGGGGTTGTTTGACAAAGTTTTTGATAAAAAATTTAGCAAATTTTGATAAAAGTTCATGATATGTGTGGTTGAAAAATTGATAAAAGTTGTGAATCTCGTTAAATGTGTAGTTAAAATTGAAATTTGACAAGTTGAAAAGTTGATAAAACATGCACCTAATATTTTCCCTTGTATATGTGTAGTGTTAGAAGAGAGAACATGGCCTGTTATTCTCTGTTGTACTTAAACTTTGCTCTTTTTTTTTTTTTTTTTAATAAGTAGGCTCGTGTTTGATTCCATAATTTCATATAAAAGAATCTTGTAGAGTAGCATTTGAGAATCAATTTTTAAGAAGTTCAATCATTAGCTAGTTCTCATGCATAACACTAATTGGCTGTGGCTTCTTGACTACATCTGATTGTATTGGCTGAATTATAGAAAGAAAAGTTACCAAGGAATGCTATTCCAAATAGATTATTCCTTTCGCACTTTTCTTTTATTTTCTTTCTTCTTTGTGGGGTTGGGTTGGGGAAGAAAGTGATATTCTGAGGAACATGGAATTTGAGAATCTTAACTCAAAGTAATGCTGTTGGGGCGTATTCTCAAGTCAAGAATTTTGATATTCTTCCTACTCAAAGGCCACGAAAAATGGGTTCCCACTTTCCCTTTCATTCTCTATCCTTGTGCTATTACATTGGTGAAAATATGTGATAAAATTTGTAATGGAAATTATTGAAACTACATTTTATTTAGATTTTAATGTATTATACTACCTACTTCAATTGTACAAAGAAACAAACAAAAAAAGTTAAAAATTTGTCCCAAGCTAGTATGCATCTACGTAACTTATGCCTATTTGGTAAGGCTTCTGCTTCTTTAAAAAAGTTTGTCGAGAAAGTTACCTTATGTTAGCCTTTTTTAGAAATTCCTTTAGTCTGACCAAACACTTTTAAAAAATTATCAGAACATGGTCATAAGCAGTTTTTTAGTTTTGGTTTGACTTCTTAAGAGTCAAGCCAAACGGTCCCATGGTGGCGTAATTTGTAACATGGACCATAATGAAATTATTAAAAAGAAAAAAAATGTTAAAATCTTGTTTATGTATGTTGTCCATATTTTGTTTAATTGCTCAAGTATGCACTAGAGGAACAATCTCCTTTCAGAACATTTTTATTCCCACAATTGGATGTCAATAATACTCAAAACTCCGCTTTAAATGTTATGAAAACAGGCAAATTTAAGGTAATAAGCAATGAAAAGAAATTACGACATTTTTGAAGGAAATGTCCGGTCAATAGGACCGAACAATATTACAGCGTGACAATAAACTAAGTCTGTGTTTGAGCCCTGTTTTATGAAAGGGTAATTAGCACATAACGTCCTCACCTTTCATTGTTATTGTTGAAAACGTCCATATCTTTTATTTTTTGGCATTTTCACCCTTATTTCCACCTTTCATTGCGCAAATAACATTTTCACCTATTTTCTTAATTAAAAATTATGAAATGACCGATATACCCTTCTCTTTAAATAAAACAAAAAGAAAAAGAAAAAAATTAATTGCAATCACAGTTCCAATTTTTTTAAAAAAAAGTCCAAATAA